>SNQJ01S0073615.1:8867-23445 GCA_010110895.2 Picea sitchensis
GTAGATCTAATCTGGTTGATAAGATTGATTAGACATGTTGTTGTGATAGGTTGTTTGGACAGGTTGTTGTGACATGTTATTTGTACAAGTTTGGTGCATGGTTGATGCACTTGTTCATGGTACAAGTTGAGGTACAGGTTGGTGCATGGTTATTGCACTTGTTTATGGTACAGGTTGATTACAGGTTGGTTGGTACAGGTTGGTTCATGGTTGATGCACTTGTTTATGGTATAGGTTGATTACAGGTTGAGGTATAGGTTGATGCATGGTTGATGCATGTTTCAGGTTATTGGTACAGGTTATTTTGTGTAGGTTGATTGGTATAGGTTTGCAATAGTATATTTCATAGTGATAGTGTGACAGTGGTTCCATCATTCTACTTATACATCAGGGCAATTGGACGGGGCAAGGACATGTGGTTGTAGCCACCTTTTGGTTGTAGCCGAAGAACATAGGGGGTTGTAGCCAGATAATTGGGGAGTTGGAGCTTCCCTCAGGTTGTAGCATGAGAAACTAGGGGGTTGGAGCCTACTTCCAGTTGCAGCTGGAAAACAAAGGAATTTGGTGCTTCCAATGAATGTAATTCTTCAAGACATATAAGAAAAAACATTATGTGGTTTTCTCTCACTTTGGGTTTCCACGTAAAAACATTGGTGTACTGTGTATGTGTATGATTTATCATTTGTTCATTGTTTATTTACTATGAAATTATTGGATGATAATGATACACTGATATAACACTTGCATTATATGGTTAAAAAGGACTAAATTTCTCTATTACTGATTCACCCTAGAGAAATTATATGGAGAATCCTAGAAGGGAACTTCAGACAAATACCCCTTCTTCAAGCTAGTCGAAGAAAGATAATTCAGTAAGGGATGTAATGGAGAAACGAAAATCAAAAGAAGAACTCTCAAAGAAAACACCTGAGGCAAGAAAGGAAACGATCATCAAAGAGGCAGAAAAATCTTCGTCGCCTTTTAATTTTGAAAGCGAAATGGATAAAATAAAAACTTATGTTCCATTTAATGAGCTGATCAAGAATGAAAAATATAGAAATCAGATCATTAAAATGCTAAAACTGGAAAAATCCCCTGACACCTTGAACATACAAGATGATCACCCCGCTATCTTGTTTGGCCCGCGTGTGGAAGACAGTGGCGATGTTGATGGCGTTCCTCCTTTTTATGTTAGACTTAAAATTCATGACACGACCTTACATAATGTCATGTTAGATTCAGGAGAATCACATAATCTCATGCTCAAGGTTGTCATGGATGAGTTAGGCCTAGACATTACAAGACCTTATAAGGATCTTTTCTCTTTTGACTCAAGGAAGGTGAAATTATTAGCTTTTATCAAAGACCTGGTCGTATCATTGTCTCAAATCCCATCAAAAATTTTGATCATGGACGTGGTGGTTGTCGACATACCTCCAAAATTTGGCAGGTTGTTATCTAGATCTTGAGATACAAAGTTGAAAGGAACTTTGAAAATGGACATGTCATATTATACTATCCATGTTTTTGGCCAAGAAAGGAGGTTGTACAGAGAAGTGCTTCTCACGTACATGGTGAGTATTAAAACTCAACCAAATAATAATCTTATTTTTTTTTTCATACTGAAGTTGGTTCCTCTATTTTCTATAATAACTTGAGTTTTGAATAGGGGAAGCCAATAACTATCATGGCTATCAAAGAAAAAATTGAGCATCGAACAGAGGAAATTACAAATCAGCAAAACAACGTAGAAGAGGAAATGTGGAATATGAGTTTTGACGGAGCTGCTAGTAGGGAACGAGCTCGAGATAGTGTGTGGATTAACCCTCCCAAGATAGGTACAAAACTGTGTTCATACAAGATCACTTTTGATTGTACCAATAATATGGCTAAATATGAGGCACTGATCTTGGGATTGAAGACTTTAAAGGAATTTGGAGCTAGAAGGATAGTTGTACATGGGGATTCTAAGCTTGTCATTAACTAGGTAAAAGGTATATATCAGTCCAAGCATCCTAGATTGAGAGCATATAGGAATTTAGTACTTGATCTTCTTGAAGAGTTTTCAGAAAACAATTTGTCAGTGATTCCTAGGGGGGAAAATCAAATTGTTGATGCTTTGGTTTTCAAAAATCTGATTTCTCCTAATAAAAAGTATGAAATTGAGGTCAAGCATAGGCCAGAAGTACCTGATAACATTAAATATTGGCAAGTATTTGAAGATGACAAACAGGTAGAAATTTTCCTTCAAATGAGTGATGAATTTGCTAATGTAAATATCAATGATGAGTGATGTTGTGAAGTGAATGAAGACGCAGTTGTGTTTAACAACAATGACCTTTTTCAGAATCAGATTGTTGGAAGAGATATAGTGCAGCTAAAAAATAACATTATTCCCAAAGGCTTGGTCCCATTGGAAAATCTTTTTGACAACAATGATGTAGCCAGAAATCCTAAAATCACTGAAAACGATGAGGATATAGAAGATTGCAACATTGAGACTCAAGAAGACCCCAATATCATCAAACTTTCAAAAACGCTCAGTCCATAAATTAAACAGAGGTATATCAGCCTTATGAAAGACTTCCATGATGTCTTTGCATGGATTTATGAAGATTTGAAGCTCTATGATACTAAGGTGATTCATCATGTAATTCCCATCAAGGATGATTAGAAACATTTCAAGAAAAAGTTGAGAAGAATCAACCCTTTGTTGTTTCCATTGATTGAAAAGGAGGTAAGGAAATTGTTTGATGTCAAGATTATTGTGTCCTTAAGATTTTCCAAGTGAGTGGCTAACCTAGTGCATGTCAAGAAGAAAAGTGGTGAGATAAGATTATGTGTTGATTTTAGGAATCTAAACAGGGTGTCTCTCAAAGACAATTATACACTTCCTAAGATGGATTACATCTTGCAGAAGGTGGTGGGATCTCATAAGATGTAAATGCTTGATAGTTTTTCTGGATACAACCAGATTATGATGCATCCAGATGACCAGGAGAAGATAGCTTTTACAACACCTTGGGGCACTTTCATGTATGCGAAAATGCCTTTGGGGCTCATGAATGTCAGAGTGACTTTCCAAAGGGATATGGAAATAGCCTTTTCCGATGAAAAGGATAAGTTTATTGTGATTTACTTGGATGATATAACTATATTTTCAGATTCCGATGATCAACATCTCAAACATCTGAGAAAGGTTTTCCAGAAATGCAGAAAGTTTGGCATCTCGTTAAATCCAAAAAAATCAAACTTTGGAATGCAAGAAGGAAAATTTCTTGGACACATAATTTCAAAAGAAGGAATAAAAATAGATCCCAGTAGAGTGGAATCAATTCTGAAGATCGACACTCCTAGGAGCAAGAAAGAGGTACAATCTTTCCTAGGAAAAGTAAATTTTTTGAGGAGATTCATTCCCAACCTGGTTGAGATCATAAAGTATATTACAAATATTCTCAAGAAAGGAAATGAAATAAAATGGATTCCTAAATCTAGGAATTCATTTGAATATATTAAAGTTGTGTTGACCAAAGCTCCAGTGCTAGCCAGCCCGAATTTTGCAAAATATTTTATCTTGTTTTCATTTTCCTGAGAACACACCATTGCTGGCATTTTGTTGCAAAAAGATGATCAAAATTTTGAAAAACCCATAGCTTATTTTAGCAGGACATTGAGAGACTCCCCAACAAGGTATGACATCATGGAAAAACAAGCATATGCCTTGGTGAAGGCCCTTAAAGAATTCAAAACTTATATTTTACATTCTCATGTCATTGCTTACGTGCCTAGAAATTCTGTAAAGGATATTTTGACTCAGCATGATCCTGAAGGGAGGAGGGGGAAATGGATAGTAGTAATGTTGGAATATGACCTCAAAATCAAGCCTACAAAGTTTATTAAGGGTCAAGGGCTCGCAAAATTAATGACACAGTCAAATTATGATGTCTTGGGAATCAATTTTATTGTTGATTTGTTGGAAAATTCACGAGAAGAAGCAGTCCCATAGATATCCCAGAAGTTCCTTGATTATCCTTGGTATACTGATGTTATTTACATATTAAGAAACTTACAAGATCCTTCCGGATTGAACAAAACTAAAGCCATATTTTTGAAGTTGAAAGCAGTAAAGTTTTGCATTCTGGGCAATTCTCTGTATTGGAAAGATCTAGGTGAGATCCTACTAAATTGTTTGTTGGAGGAAGAAATGAAAAAGGCTATTAAAGAGTTTCACAAAGGCGATAATGGGGGTCATCATTATTGGAATACCATTGCGCAAAAAATACTGAGGGAAAGGTTCTATTGGCCTAGTATTTTTTCTAATGTATACAAGGAAGTTTCCAGCTGCCATGAATGCCAAATCTTTGATGGGAAAAGAAAGTTGTAGCCCCTACCTTTAAATCATATCTCTTTTGAAGCACCATTTATGCAATGAAGCCTTGATTTTATAGGAGAAATTCAATCACCATCCTCAACTCAGCATAGGTGGATACTGATATCCACAGACTAAACCAAATGGCTTGAAGCAATCCCTACAAGGCAAGCTACTGATACTTTCATCATTCAATTTTTAGAGAGTAATATTTTGTTTAGATTTGGTTGTCCAGCCAAGATCATTATTGATAATGCATCAACATTCAAATCTAAGAATATGGGGAAATTTTGCAGTGACTATATCATAACTCTGGGCCATTCTATAGCTTATTACCCACAGGGTAATGGGTTGGTTGAATCGTCTAACAAAATGTTGACCAGGATTATTAAGAAGCTTCTGTAGGAAAACAAGAAGGCTTGGCACAAAAATCTCATCTATGCGTTATGTGTTGACAAAATCACCACTAAAAAGTCTATTTCCACATCACCTTTTCAGATTGAATATGGTACAAAGGAAATTTTTCCTACCCCATTAGGATTTCCAGTGAGGAGATTGTTGCAAGAGAAAGAATTTGAACCAAATGATGCTCTAAGGAGAATAAACCGATTGGTCCATGCGCAGCAAATGAGAGAATAGGTCTTCAATAAATCACAGTTGCACCAAGATAAAATGAAAATAATTTTTGACAGACACACCAAAGAAGATGATTTAAAGGTGAATGATTTGGTACTAAAGTGGGATGCAAAAAATGAATATAGAGGGAGGCATGGGAAGTTCGATCATCTTTGTATGGGGCCATTCAAGATTGTTGCATACCATGGGAACAATGCCTATTTGCTGCAAGAGATTAATGGAGATCTTATTGGTGGGGGACCTGTGAATGGTAGGTTTCTCAAACATTATCTTGTTTAGAAAAAATTTCAGTCTCGTCATGTCATTGTAAATAACCATTTTTATTTTTAGATAAAGCATTTCGAATTAGTAGTCTATAGAAAATTGAAGCCTAAAGTGAAGGCCCTAAGTTTATGTTGAATTTAGTCATAGTTGTGTCAAGAGGGTCTGGAAACGAGTCTGTTTTGTCATTTTAGAGTCTTTGAGTGAAATAAAGCTCAATGGTCAGGCACTTGGTCTGATGTTCTTTGCTACCTCACTGGGAGGATAACATCCCCATTGGAGTCAGTGATTAGCACCGTGATTTTTGCAGTTAGAGTTAGTCCTAGATTAGTCATAGTTTGTGTGTCAAAGCTTGTAAGGTCAATGGACAAATAAAGAGTGGTTCGAAACCATCGAGTAATGGGTCTGGTCATAAGTTGGTTAGAGGGGTGTAAGGTTCGCCACATCTAAATCGTAAGGGCCCATTTCCCTAAGTTTCGAGTCATGTCAAACAGGTGGGAATTACGTACCAAAAATCGAGTCTAGTGGTTAGTATAAAGGTCATGTAGAAAGATATGATGAGCATCATTCCCTAATCATGAAGTCAAAAAAGTAAACAATCATGGCACTCCTATCATTTTTACTTTGCACACTTCAAAGGTGTACCCGTTGCAAGAGTTTGTTGTGCAAATATTCAACCTGCTTTCTAACTTCTCACTGCCATGGATTTACTGTCCTTTTCAATGATTTCATTCTGTATTCATTTGATCATAAATATTGTTCACCCTTCATGCCTCTCCTTCACTTCCAGATTTTGTGTGTTATCCGTAGTTTTTCAGCAAGCTCTGGAGCCCTTCGCTGCGTAAAAAGTTCTTTGCTTCCAGTTGTTACGTAATTTTGTTGTGTTGATTTCGCTATGTCTCCTCTGTTGTTTTCAACCATTGCTTAAAGTCTTTTGGAGCTCGCTACAAGATAGCTTTGGGGACGAACTGTTTATTCTCACAGTCATCCTTCTTCCTTCTGAATTTCCTCCTACCGTGCCTAGTTTCCCCACTGCGCCGATTTTTCGTCCTGCTTTACCATCATGCTGAGTTTTCCACTGCGCCATAATTTTTCGTCACAATTCCCTACTACTTCAAGTCTCCCGTTGTTGTTTGCTACTGCACCGAGTTTCCCCACTGCGCCGAAATTTTCCATCGTGCTTTACTATCACGCCATGAATTTTTGTGGCTGATTTTTGTTTGTTGCCCAAAGATTTATGTACTGTCTTTTCTTGCAGTCTCTGTGAAGTTCGTCATTCTTATTTTCCATGCAGATAGGGTATCACAATTCATTACTACGCATGTGAAATTAATATATACCATCATCATGGTAGTTTCCCAAAGCATAAGAAAGAAGGCGAGAAGTGGCAGGGTCATGAGGTTTGAACCTCATGATCTAGAGTTAATAAATGAAGACCTGGAAATCGGGGCGTATTTTGAACAAGTTGGGTGTATGTGTTTCTACAAAAGGATCAAAGGATATAATGCAAAGTTGGTTGAGCAGATCGCCCTCAATTTTATCGGGGTCAATGCGAAAATTGCGGGAATCACTTTACGAGTGATGAAGGAAACGTTGTCAGTTGTCATGGAGATCCCTCTGCGTGGAGAAAAATGGTTTAAAGGAATTCCTTTAGACATTTCATGCTATATGGATTTCATCAAGCCTAAATGTTGAAATCAAAAAATTGGAGCCAACATTCCAAGCCAGTATCTCCTGGAGCCTTTCGAGAAACTTCTAAATATAATCAGAAGACATTTCACTTGTGAAGGAAGGTTCAACAGGGTGTATCCATATCACATCAGGTTATTGATGCACTTCACAGGGAAAAATCCCTTGAATTTACCTTTATTCTTGTGTCGAAGGTTGGGAAAGATAGTGGACAACATCCACCGCAAGGATGATCATCCGAGAAACAATTTATTCCATTTTTCATTAATCAAGATGTTAGTGGTTGAAGATTTGAGACATTTGAACAAGGACTGGGATTCTTTTCTGATTTTGGATAACATTCCCAGAGACCCCAAAGGAGACATTCCTCTATCTACAGAGGAAACAACACTTCATAGTGCAGAGGCGAGAAAGGAAGATGTTACGGGAAAAAGAAAAGGAAAAGAAATAGAAGACTCGCCATCCCGTTAGCCAACATCCCGGAAGAAAGGCAGGTCAAGGTTGACTAATAAAACTGAGGAGATCCAAGCTCACAGTAAACCGCACACCAAGTCTGCTGCCAAGAGATTTCCCATTCACACCGTTCATCTAGAGCTTGTTGAAGGTGCAAGCAAGGGAATTGATGAGGGGCAGGGGGAATCAGGTGAGGAAAATGCAAATGTTCAAGAGTTGTCACAACAACTGAAGAAAGCGCAACACGCTATTGCCCAACTTTATCAAGAAAGAAGAGATTTGATAAGACAGTTGGCAGAAAGGACTATTGAAACACCAGTGTCGCAGAGCCGATCAGGTCAGTTACCCCCTACCTCTCCCACAATGAGAGAAAGGAATGTAAATTGTCTTAAAAAACAACTCAGAGAGGCCCAATATGTAATCATTTAGCTTCGAGAGGAGCAGAGGATGTCAAAGGAAAAAATCACAGAGCATTTCAAAGAGTGTAGACCAACCATTGATAACACATGTGAAACTCTCACCAGTGCTCAATCAAAACTAAAAAGAAACGTGGTTTTGTTGAGGCGGGTGAAGAGTTTGAGCAAACAGAACTGGTCTTTAAGAAAAACAATCAGAGATTTGAAATTGCAGGCGACGCCAGAGGCATGAGTAAGATAGCCTATTTTTTGTCTTTTTGGTTTGTGGCATGGAATATTTATTTGTACCTATCCTTCTTTCTTACGTTAACAAGAATTATAACGCAACACCTGCCAATGAATATTCATTGTGCAAATGTTGTAATCTTACCTAATGAGAAGGCAGGTATTTATGAAACACATGCCAGTTTTGAAAGAGATGCATGGTCCCCAACCGTTGTTGCCACCTGCAGTTGCACGAGTGACCACAAATGGATATACACTACGCAAACTCTCCACACGCATGCTATAGCCAATGATCACGCAACATCAACCAGAGTCTATTATACAAAAGTGACAGAGTTTCCAACAGTACGCATGATTAATCAGGCACCCCTTGAAAGAAAATGTTGATTTATCACAACCTGATGGTCAAATCTTACTCATGACCAAATGATTGAAACAAATATTTCGGTTATGTTATGATTGGGCGCAACCAGACTTCTATTTTTAGTAAATTTTGTTGAAAAGGTTGTCCAAGGGGGAAGTAACCAAATCTAGGATTCTAGGGGGGATTAGTTTGGACATAGCATCCCAAGAGGGCGTTAGTTTTCTATATATTTGATCTTTTTGATGTAAGTCGGGTTGGAAAAGTAGTGTAGACAGAGGACTCATGAATGTAATTTTTTAAATCTTATGGAAATATAATGCAGAGGTCTTGAAGCTTTTGATGAAAAGATTCTAATGGCGGTGGTTTGATGTATTGTGATCCTATCTTCGTATGTACTTCATGCTTCCTGCAAATTCATGTTTGTTTCATTGGTTTAAATTGGAAATATTTAAAGGGTTTAAAATTCATCTCATGGTTCTTTAGAGTCAACCATTTAAACTCTATGTTTTTATTCTAAGTTAAGTCAAAATCCATCTTTAATGATGCTCTGATTTTCTTTATGTTTCTCCTTTCTTCTGCCATACACAACGATATTGAAACTGAAAGACCATTTCCTATTTAGCCTTTATCCTCTCAAAGCTTCCCTTACCAATCATTTATTTCTCTCATTTTCAGGGGGTTGACTCCATAGCCCAAAAGTACTATATTTCCTTGCCAGCGAAACCAGAAAAAACTTTCTCAAGAATCTAAATATAGTCATCAATCCAAAGTTATTATCTATCAGAGACTAGTTCTCAGAGAGAGCCCTCTCAAGATTGGAAAGGGTAGTTTCCAGTCTTAAAGTTGGTTTGTATGTTACCTTGGTAGATCGTTCTCTTCAGCCCAACAATTTACCAAGTGCTAACACGCTGGATCAAAACAAAGGTACGTGATACACCAAAGTTTGATGGATTAGGTGAGGTAAGTTCTTTTGTCAATGAATTTGAGTTGCATATACCCGAACAAAAAAGTTTGTTAGCATTAGATGTTTCACTGAGAGCAAATCCAGTGAAATGGTGGGAAACCCACAATGAAGGGATATATGATTGGAAACATTGTAAAAGGTTGATGCTGATCAAGTTTGGAATAGAAGACATTATGCATAAGTATGCGGGGATGAGTGATCTGAATTATCATATTGTGCGATGTATTCTAATTTGGAGTCAACTATTGAAGCAGGAATGGACGTACAGGTTCATACATACATTGGAGACAATTCCCAAGAATTGGAATTTAGAGCTAGAAGTGTGCAGAGGGACAACAGATTGGGAAAAGATCACACAAAACTTTAAGGTAACATTTAATTTTGAAGATACATCGCCATTAGTAGATGCAGTTTTACAAGTCATTAGAGGTAATTTTTTTATGGAAGAAGGTCAAGTAGAAATAGTACCTGCATATAGTGTGAACAAAGAGTTTTTGACAGTCCATGAACTATTAGAAAGTTATAATGTTACCAAAGAAGAACAAGAAGAAGAAAACCTAAGAAATGTATAGGTACCAAAGACTGAAGGGGAGTGTGACGTAGTAGGTCCAACACTTGAATCCGACGCATATGTAAAGCCCTTAAGAGTTCCCAAAGTGAACATTGGCACGAAGGAGAAATTGAAGTTTACAAACATTGGTGATTATTAAAACGATGAGAGTGTGGAAAATATTACATACCTATTGCACAAGTATCGAGATCTCTTCCTGACAACCTTTTTAGAAATGAAGGGAATAGCTAGAGAATTGGGCGAGATGAATATCCCATTAAAACCTTATGCTAATCCCGTAAGACAAAGACCTTATAGATTGAATCTGAAGTACAAGTAAAAAGTGAAAGCAAAGCTTCACAGAATGATAGAAGTTGATATAATTGAACCCGTTGTAGAGTCTGAATGGATAAGTCTAATGGTGGTTCAAGATAAGTAAAAGGGGGGTATTAGAATTTGTGTAGACTTAAGGAAGTTGAATGATGCTTGTTTACATGACCCATTTTCGACCCCCTTTACAGATGAAGTATTAGAAAACGTAGGAGGGTAGGAGGCCTACTCATTCACCGATGGATTTTCAGGATAGCATCAAATAAAGATTGCACCAAAAGACATACATAAGATGACATTTGCAACAAAATGGGGAAGCTACTAGTACACGGTGATGTTGGTTGGGTTAAAAAATGCACCTAATATGTTTTCTAGATTAGTTGTCGCGACCTTTAAGGAGTTTATTCGTAAGTTTCTTCAAGTGTCATTAGATGATTGGACTATATTTAGCCTATTCAAAGATCACATAGAAACTCTAAGGTTTATGCTTGATAGATGTAGACAATATGATATTTCATTAAATTTGAAGAAATGTATTTTCTGTGCACTATTTAGGATATTGTTAGGTCATGTGGTATGCAAGCAGGGTTTGTTAGTTGATCCTCCCAAGATAGCAATAATTGTTAATTTTCCACCACCTGAATCAGTGAGACAGTTGAGAACAACTTTGGGTCATACCAAATATTACAGGAAATTTATTAAAGGTTATGCACAGATTACAGCTCCAATGGAGAAGTTATTGAAGAAAGAAGCTAAGTGTAGGTGGAATGAAGACTGTCAAAAGGGTTGTGATAGGTTATTTGTACAGCTTTGTTGCATGGTTGATGCACTTTTTCATGGTACAGGTTGAGGTACAGTTTGGTGCATGGTTGATGCACTTGTTTATGGTACAGGTTGGTGCATGGTTGATGCACTAATTGTTAATCGTCTAGATATCTACTAGATCTGATCTGTTTTACTATTGTTGAGTGATGAAATACCTTGGATCAAAGTGAATGTTGTGATGCTCTGTTATGTCGGCGAAGTAGATCTAAGTGAAATATTGATGAATGATCTATGCTAAGTGCTTTCTAAGTGATATAATCACATATCTGTGTCCCAGCTAAGGTTGCAGACACCTAAGTCTTGAAACCACCCCTGCCTCTACCTCGGGTGAGACTTCATCTTCCTCGCAGGTGTTGTCAAAAGGGCCAGTAGTTAGGGTTTTGTTGGTGCGTTGTTCGTGCGTTGAACCCCAGGTCTGCCCCTATGCCAACAAATGGTTTTTTTGCCAGGACTGAAACTGTGATTGCTGGGAACTAAGGGAGAAGAATCTTTGCGCAAAGATTCATACTAAAACTGTGGAAGCTTTGTGCGTGGATTTGTGCCCTAGTGCGCAGTATTTTACTTGATCTGAAAATCTCTGTGCTGAAAAGAGAAGGCCAAATCTGAAGAAAAGAAGCGATATCTAAACGCTTGGTGCTCTAAGAAAGGTAAAAGTGGAAGTTTCTAAAGAAAAGAGGTAAGATCTATAAGCTCAGTGCTCCGATAAAGGTAAGAATAGTTAAAAGTTCTTAGATATGGAAGCTTTGTGCTCTGTAGAAGTAAGATAAGTGGAAATTTTTGTTTCTAGAGTATGGATCTAGGTATGTTTGATAGAATCTGTCCTAGCTTGAAAACTAGGGCCCTGATAGATGAAAGAAAGTTTGATATGACTAGATCTGATAAGCATAATGATAGATATTTCATACCTATGCATAGAAAGAATGTTTGGACTAACAAATGGATGCAGGATCCTAGAAAGAATTTTTTGCAGGCTAGCTACCATGATCCTAGTGCGTAGTACAGAAGAAGTTGGGGATCATTTAAGAGAAAGAGAGGATTAACCCTATGTTACAGTTGCAGAAAACCAGGCCATCTAGCTAAGGAATGCCCTGGTGGGAAACCTAGTTGTCTATGTTGGAAAGCCTTGGATCACGAAGTGTTGGATTGTTCTAGAATGATTACTAAGCTTGAAAGAATGAATCTGAATGAAGAAAAACCTAAGGAAGATCCAAAAATAGCAAAACCCTACAAAGAATCAGAGAAGATATTACTACAGATGAAGGACACCTTGAATGACCACCGACATGTTAGGTTATCAAAGGTCTTTAAAGAAAAAGAATGCATCGAGGTAAGAATAGGAGACTTCGATATTGACTGTGTTCTGGATGAGGAAACACAAGTGAATGTTATGACAAAGAGAACTTGGGAAGCTATAGGAAGGCCTGTTGTGATCCCTTCATCAAGAGGAATAGGTATATTCATAGGAAAACTGGTAAATCTATGTGGAAGGCTCACTCGAATATCTATGAAAATCAAAGGAACTTCGACAAAAGAAGATTTTGAGATTATCAAATTTATTGAGGACAGCGCCTCGTTTACTATGTTACTTGGAAAACCTTGGATTGAAAGAGATCAAGCCAGGAAGAAGGAAGAAGAAAAGGTTTTAGAACAACAGAGACAAGAGTTAAAAGATTTCATGACCAGAAGGATCGCACAGTTGATTGAAGAACAGGAGAACAAATTGAAGCTACTTGACACTAGAAGCCCAGATGTCGAAACTGCAAAAGCATTAGGGGACTCATGGAATATTGAAGTATCTGTCTCAGATATAGATGAAGTAGTACCCCTGAGTTGTAGGAGAGAACCCTAGCAGCGCGAAGTGCCTATGCCCAAGGAAAATAAGAATCAGAACGGGAAACGAACTACCGAGACAAAGATAACGGGGAAGAAGGCTAGGAAGCTAAGTAAGAAGAAGGCTAAGATTGAAAATCTACAGAGGGTTCCAAAGGGTACCCCACAGAAAGAAACTTTTCAAAATTGGAGCTTCATCGGGATATCAGAACAACGACATGGGTCACTTCGCCATGGCAAAGAAATATAGCCGTTGGAAGTCGATATATCCATTCGACTTCCGCTTCGAACGGATCGAAAAGCATTGATGGCTCATCACCAAACCGTTAGACCGTGCCATAATGGAAAGAACAAGAGTTAATGAAGCCCCATATCCATTACAGAGTTACTTACTTATTCCATCGCACCATGCACGGAAGACACTTTTGCTAATTACGAATTTGAGTCCGCAGACTACATGAATTATGAATAGAGATTACCCCACTCTTACTCTCTACCCTGTTACAGTACTTACCTTACTTTGAGAACTCAAGATATTGATCCTAAGCGTATATGTCTGACGAATTTAGCGCATCTGAAGAATCTATAAGAGAGGTACTTGCTAGCGTCAGAGCTGAAAGAGTCATGTCGGAGAGAGTATTGTCTACAGGTTTACAAGCATCATTGACGAGAGGAGCGTAAGCCTCCCTGTCAACTGCTCGAGCAGGAACATCCCGAGCTGGTGCATAAAGAAGAACCAAACATAAAAATGATGTGGCCAGTGCGAAGTTGGTTCCATCCATCCTACCTGCTTACATACCACCTATGAGCGGTGCGATCAACAGAGACAGTGTGCCTAGAGACTTTGAGTACACTCTAGTCACTACGTACCTACTAAAAGTTGTACGCGCAGTCTGCATAGACCAAGACAAAATTGTGACATTGAAGTTTAGTGACTTCAACCTGGGAGATCGTAAATTTTATGGCATGCTTGCCCCATACAAGTACCTAACTAGAACCAAGGGAAAGAATTCGAAGATCGTCCCTCAGCAATGGACGATGAACCTTGCACAGTCCACTCTGCTCAACATTATGAAGATACCACACTTCGGCAAACACCAGGAGGTGAATGCTTGTGTGAAGTTGTTGCTGGCGTTACCATGGAGGATACTTATGGTTAAATTGTCGCATAATAGTTGATCCAGCGCTAATCAACCGGATCACCGGGCTTAGCATGCAGGGCCCTGATCCCCATGATTACTATCCTGGAAAGACCGCAAATCACGCTCTTGCTCAGAATATCAAAGAATCTTATGGCGATGTTGAGAAAGGTGTACGAGCCTACAAGGTAGCTTCTATTGAAAATGGCACAGTTCGCCTCGCATGTCAACTGATCGCAGGGAAGTTGGTACGCAAGAATCAACCCACGCAAGTATCTGGCTTTGTAGTCGACCTCACAGGGAAGTGCGCAGAGGGATTACAGATGAACTGGACAAAGTACCTATTGAATCAACTAGAGATTGACTGCAGAGAAGCCCAGGATTAGGGGCATGAATTCCATTTTAGCTAGCTCTTGATACTTATAGATTTTGTTGCATGGGAGCTACCGGAAGGTGCAACCTTCCCAGACATCAACCCCTTTGAACCACTGGCTGCGAATTTCAGTACATTGTGGTACTCGAACAAT
>SNQJ01S0073615.1:35261-46460 GCA_010110895.2 Picea sitchensis
ATTGTCTACTGACTTGGAACTTGATCATCTTTACTGGCTATTTGCTTGTTGTCTATTTGTTGCTTGAACCACTTACATAGCCTAAACCAGTCTTCAACAAAGGAGATATTTGTTTGCTCAGAATGTTGTTTAGTTTTGTTGAGGCTTTAATGCTTGGAAGATTTTGGAGATACAATGCTTTAAACTTCTCCATCTCTTTTCCGGTTTTTACTACCTCTTCTTCCAAGGCTTCACATCTATCCTTCTTATTTGATAATTTTTGTTTCAGAGTGTCCTCTATTTTATTTGTCTCTTCTAACTCCACTTTTAGCAGGGCAAAGTCTTCACCAGGTTTTTTACCATTCTTTTCAAACTACATCAACAACTGTTTTTGTTTTCTCTTCTTAAGTCTGAGTCTATCAATCTCTTCTAAACCACTAATTAGTTCACCTTCCATATCAAACACATTTTATTCATCATAAACATCATTTACTGTGCTTTTATTATCATAATCCTCTTTGTCCATAAGCATAAAGTCATTAACCTTATCTTCACAGGAAGAGTCACTATTTGTGTCTTCTGAAGAGTCATCATTGTTTACACATAAACTTTTATTTTTACCAAATCTCTTGGATTTGTACTTCTCTTCACCTTCAGAGTTCTATTCCTTCTTATTGTGTGGACACTTAGATGCAAAGTGACCTATCTTTCCAACATTAAAACATTTGAAGGGCAGCTTGCCTTGGTATTTGCCTGATCTTTTCTTTAGTGTTCTCACAAATTTTGCTTCAATTTCATTAGGCTCAAAATCCTCATTCTTATCTGCTTTAAATGATGCTTCTCTAGAGGTGGGTTTATCTTTACTAATCCTCATTTCATAAGCAGTTAGAGTTTCTAGAAGTTGATCAATAGACAAAATCTTAAGATCATTCAGTTCTTCTATTGCAGAAACTTTTGGATTAAATCTATTAGGTAGAGATCTTAAAATCTTATGAACTAAAAATGTGTCTTCAATATTCTCACCAAGACCCTTCATGGCATTCACAAGCTCCTCAACTCTTAAGAAATATTTATTAACTGTTTCATCCTCATTCATCTTTAGTTGTTCAAATTTCAATCTATATGTCGGAAGTTTGGCATCTTTTACTTTCTCATTTCCTTCATAAATGCTAATGAGTTTATCCCACATCCCTTTGGCAGAATCAAGATGCATTACCTTTACAAATTCATCTTCAACAAGCCCACTCAAGATAGCATGCATTGCCTTTGCATTGAAGATAAATTCCAACTTATCATCTTTGGAAGCTAGCACAACAGGTTTTATATATCTAGTCTCTACAACATCCCAAACATCAGCACCTAAGGCCATAATGTATGTTCTCATTCTAACCTTCTAGAAACCAAAATTTGTTCCATCAAACAAAGGAGGCTTATTGGTCGAAGTTCCTTCATGACTTGTCATGTTTAAGCTTACTGATCTACCTTTAGCTAAAATGAACCCACTCTGATACCAATTGTTGGAATTACTAAGACAACTGAGAGGGGGGGTGAATCAGTTGTTACTGTGCGTAAACAATTTTATGCCTATTAAAATATTATTAACCTTCTCCAAGTGATCATCAAGATTATGCAAGACATGAAAAGAAAAAATATCCAACATCAATCACACATATGATATACACAGAGACATGTATTCATGAGGAAACCCACAAAAGGGAGAAAACCTCTTCTTCTTCGAATGATAGGCAGTATTTAAGTTCTGTACATCATCTTTCTTTGAGCACGAACTCAAAATGAGGCTACAACCTCTTCTTTAACAAGCTACAACTTGTTGAGAGAAACAACTCTCTGGTTTCTATAGCACCCACTAGAAGGAAGCACCAACTCCCTGAGTGTTCCAGCACCAACTTCCAGTCACACAGGCACCAA
This sequence comes from Picea sitchensis, assembly GCA_010110895.2. Classification (NCBI taxonomy): domain Eukaryota; kingdom Viridiplantae; phylum Streptophyta; class Pinopsida; order Pinales; family Pinaceae; genus Picea; species Picea sitchensis. The sequence goes on from SNQJ01S0073615.1 coordinate 37,170, forward strand.
CCTGTATAACAAAGAACAATGGTTCTCCCTTTCACCACCCCACCACCCTGGTTTTCTGGCTGCAACCAAATGGAAGCTACAACTCCCTGTGTTCAAGAACCCACTTGAAACTCTGAGGAAAACAGTCCTCCCTAGCACCACCCTACCACCCTGAGATATAAATATTTACTTGAATAAGACCTTACAACAATACATACATTTCAATGCTTACCACTTCTTCTATGTTCTGCAATTATTCTCTGCTTCTGTCTATTCATGCTTGGCTCCACTTGTTGTCTCTCTCCATCTTCTCTTCCTCTGTTCTTCTCATGCTCTTAGGTTCTCGTACAGTGTTCTGTTTTCACCATTTCTTCTCTGTCCATATTATGTTCATCTCTTCATCTTTTCCTCTGTATTCCTGTAATCTCCTTGATCACATACAGTTCAACTTATTTTACAGAGAAACAACAACCTTCCTTTGTCACGAAATCTTTCTTTTATGCAAGCCCTCATCAACTGTTACTCTCTGAATCTCCAACACCCATGTCGGGAATCTCAGAACGGTCAAGATCCATGATTCCAATGTCCCAAAACAATGATTCAGTTAGCGTAACTAGATCGTAACTAATTAAGAAACCATGAAGTGAAACACCAACCCTTCAATCAGATTCGGTTTGATCAACATCGGTGGATTATACACGTAGAGGATTTTTATTTGAATTTTCAATGCGTAACCTCTGTTGTGGAGCCTAGCAGCGCTAGATCCTTCCTCAATCATCTGCTAATGTGACCTTGGGTGAAGCTCTCATGTGACCACGTGATTGCGGGCATGGCCAAAGGTGGTTTGAGGGAAATTCACTTTTCACTATAGAGCTCCATGTATGCCTTTGGTGATACTGTGGTTTTGATTGCGGCCCGCTCACGAAAAATTAAGACCCAAGCATGTTTTGACCCCACAATGCAATGGAACCTTCGATCTCACGATCTTGACGATGCTCCTGAATGGACGGTTTAGATCTTTCCTTTCACAATCTGCGGCTCATATCTAACCTCCCTAAATCAACGACTGTGATTTATTTCATGATCTGGGCTTCAGGAGTTTCAAATCTCAAACCATGATTTCTTTCGTACGCCAATCTTCTGGAGTCGGTGATCCATGGACACCTGTCCTTCTCAATCGAAAACTCTTCTTCTACTTCAGGAATTTGACCTTTCAACTAGATCAACGGTTCTGTGGCCCTTTCTCGATCTACGGTCAAGATCTCCTTCGGGTCTCCGGACTTCTGAAATCTCAAATATCAAAATTATGCTCTGGATCAGACGGCCCAGATTCACTTCAGATGATCCAACGCTTGAGATCTTCTTCATATGATCTGACAACTGAGAACTACTTCAGATGATCCGACAGTCGAGAATGTACTTCGGCTCTCCAAGTCTCCGGGCTTTGGGAATTTCAACACTCAAACTGACACTCTATATCAGACGGCTCAGATTTGTTTCGGACAATCTGATGCTTGAGATCTTCTTTGGATGATTTGGCGACTGAGATTTACTTCGAATGAATCAATGCTCGAGAATGTATTTCAGCTATCCGGGTCTCCGAGCTTCGAGAATTTCAACACTCAAACTAATGCTCTGGATCAAATGGCCCAGATTCGCTTCGAGCGATCTAACACTTGAGATATTCTTCGGATGATCTGACGACTGAGATTTACTTCGGATGATCCGGCGGTTGAGAATTTGTTTCGGCTCTCCGGCTCTCCAGGCTTCAGGTATTTCAGTTCTCAACTTGAAATTCTTAAAGTGAGATTTTTCTGAAGTGTAACCTCCTCATAACTTTAGACCCGAAACGAATGATGTTCGTTTGAACAAGATCTTAGATCAATGGCTCGATCTATCTATGATGCATCTTTGACTTGGATTAAATCCAACGACTCTCCATATTTTCTTATCCTATCCTTCCATTTAATTCGATCCTACGACTGACGGAAATTCGGGTGATCGAGATATCAGATCTCAGCCCTTGCTTATCCTGTCCTTCCACTAAAGGTGATCTGAAAGATGACGGATATTTGGGTGATAAAGATCTCAGATCTCAGCCATTACTTATCCTGTCCTTCCACTAATTCAATCTGATGACTGACGGATATTTGGGTGATCGAGATCTCAGATCTCATCCCTTGCTTATCCTGTCCTTCCACTAATTCAATCCAACAACTGACGTGGTCTTCTGACATGGTCTGCCAATTTGGTCTACTGACGTGGTTCTCCCTAATCTAATGGTCATCGCATTTTCTCCAAATCTAATGGTCCTTATTCATTTCAGATTTTGGGCTTCAGGTAATTCGACTTTCAAGTTGCCAATTCTTTCGAAGTAAGATTCCCCAAACAGTAACCTCCTCTCAATTTTTGACATGAACCAGATGTTGTTCGTCGATCATGTTCTTAGATTGATGGCTCGATCTATCTTCGGTGCTACTCTTTTAGCTTATCCTGTCCTTCCACTTAAAAGTGATCCAACGGCTATCGAGTATTCGGGTATTCAAATTCTCAACGGTCATGGTTTGTCTTGTGGAGATGTTGATCCTGATCACGTTTTTGTATTGTGCTTTCCCTTTTGAGATTTGATCTCTGCATATTGTTCACTTCTCCTCCTGAGTTTATGCTTTCCCTGTTTGCCATCGATGTTGTTATTCTTTCCATCAATGAAAAGCACACACTTCCTGTAAAACATGCCAACAAGACTGTGAGAAATCATTGATTGAAATCCTTCACCTTTTCCCTTTTATCCATTTTAATGGCTCCTAACTCTTTATATAAGGATGCAATTGTTTTCCGTTCACCAAATTTTCTGATGAAGACTTTCTCAAAGTATTCCCAGCAGGTTATGGAATTAGGTGGAAGGAAAAAGTACCAAGTAGATGCTCTGTCAGTGAAGGTATAAGAAAATAGCCTATATACCATGTCTTTATGTTGTAGATTTAGGAAGCAAGTGTCTAAGAAGAATTTTTGTATGTGATCCTCTGGTGAGCCAGGTTTGTCTAGATCAAACTTGGTAAGGACTTTGTCATATATTCTGGGTATTTCTTGTAAGGGTCCTGCAAAATTTAGGGAACCTTCAGAAATCCAAGGTGGGATCATTGCCCTTTACTCTTGACATTCACCCATGATTTTCTCAAGGTTAATTTCAGGGATTTCACATTCAATATTATGTTCGAATTCAGGAGGGGTAGGTGGAAAATGATTTAAAGGTACTGGAACTTCTTGTAATGTGGTTGTGATGAGGCCTTCTACAGAGTCAACAAAAATATTGGGATGATTGTTTGGTCATCTTACACGGGTATCTTTCCTCCTTGGAAACTTTGAGGTTGTTTTTTATTTCCCAAGTAGTTTTGCATAAGCATGGGTGATACAATGAGTTTTAGAGAACTCTTCTTGTGGCACACAAACCAATTTTCTATGTGAGTTTCAAGACTACCTATTCAGGTCTGTTATGTGGGAAAATGGGTAGGAATAGGGTTGTTTTCATAGGACTAACCATGATTATGTAACTCGTTTATGTAAGCCATACATTTGGCCCTCCTTCTAGAGCCAATTATGTTGAAAGGGAAAATTCGCTCTGCAACAGTAAGGGGTAATCCTCAATGCACAATCCCAATTAGATTACACACCGTTTGGTTTAGGAGACCCATCCATAATTTGGTTGATCTGCGATTTCTGGTTATGAGGATGAAAATGGGTTGTTAGGAAATTTGAATATGTAGATGAAGACTTTCATAAAAAGAGTAATAATATACTAATGATCTATCCTATCTTATCCTAGCTAGGAGCGAACCATAGTAACCAAATGAGTTGTAAATGAAAGTAAAACCTACTATATGCTTGACATAGATAGATGAAATGAACATGCAAAGTTAGAAACATGAGCATACATGCATATAACCAGAAAAGTCCAAATTATATTTCTTCATACATTAACAACTCTTGAGCTCATGACTTGAAAATATCATAAAGAATAACAATTTTGTAACATAACATTGAGTGCATCAAATTAGTCTATCAGCAAACATTGTTCTTACATTCCATGTGATCAGTATACATTCTACTTGAAGAAATTCAAAGAAAAATCAACCACACACACAAGTTCTTCTCTCATTCAAAAACTAGCCCTAAGGGCTTCTCAATATTAATCAACATAGTATATGTCCTTGAACTAGTTCTTGAGTTTATACAATGCTTGAAGAGCCCCTTCAAAATGGGTCTCTTATTCTATTTTTACCCATTTTCCTAATTGTTTTGTGACTCTTTGTATTCCTCTAAAGAATTTGTTACAAAACTATTCATCTCCCTCTTCTTGATGACAAGTGTACAAATAAAAGACAAAATTGGGAGTAGTTAAGAAAAGACAAAATAAGGGGCAAACAATAACAATTTTGAATATGCTATTTTGTCCTTTTATGTCTTCTTGTCTCGGAGGTAACTACCCAAATTTCCAACTAATCATACAAATCAAAGAGTTTGTGATATGCAAGGTATTCAATGGTGGTCGTGTGCATTGCCACATTGTCGTTGAGGGTATGCATATCTTTCGACAATGTTTTCATGAATGCCTGAACCATAGTATGGAGCTTTGTTGGTTGGATGAGGTGTTTTTCTATGAGATATGTTGTCACTTAGGTGGCTTCCTCAGTGACTCCTCATCTACGACTGGGGTTGTCTTGTACCTTGTCAACCAGTTCCTCCATTATAAGGTTTTTTCCAAGCTCTTCTAGCTAGGGAAATCGACACAACTTGAGTATCTTTTGTGTTACTTTGTGTATGTGTGAACAAATTTCCATCGATTTGGTTGTCTCTTTGTCTACCTTTTGTCCTAAATGTTGACAATGATCAAGTGCATAGATGTCAGTTGTTATTTCTCTAGCAGAGGGGCGATAGAGTGTTATAGCAATTTTTTCCTCATCCCATGCAACTTGCTCAAAGAGCCTTTCCATTTCCCTATGTAGACTTGAAGTCCTCTTTTGCACTTCCCAGAGCCAAAAAAATCATATTTTTCCACATATACGTGCCCTACAAGTTAGAAAACATGTGTATACACATGTTGCACCACTGCATCCCGCGTACATCGATTTTGGTGCTCAAAATTAAAAATTGGGTCGGGTTTCCATGTCACGTCACGAGATCCATGATCCTTGACCTTCCATATACTGGAAATGTTCTGACTCGACCCTTCAGTTTCATTTGAAGGATATAAATTGGGCCATATGAAAACCGTGGAAGAGGAGAGAATTCAACTTTTGAGAGCAAAGATACTCTGGAGAAATTTTCACTTCACATTGAGTCTACATCCCTTTGTCCTTTAAAGTTTGAACACATTCTTCAACCCCCAAGCTCTTCCCTCTTTGATGGAGAACCTCATTGTCTCTCTTATATGAGTTTTCCTTTGGTGGAGGATTGAAGTGGTGGAGGCCCAGTTGGAAGGGACTTAGTTTCTTGGTTCCGAGACATGCTGACATGGAATTTTGTCATTTATACACTTTTGTTGATCATTTTTTAAAAGAAAGTATTTTCTCGTCTGATTGATGTCTTGCAAATATTTTAATTATTATTCCATGGGCGTATTTGTTATGAATGTTAATGGATTATGCTATTGTATGTGCTAACATTATATATTATCACCATATGCTTATGTATCTTGGTTGTTGAGGACAAGTTGCAGGTATAAATCTTTGAGTTGTGTGCTCAACGGTCGTCTTCATTGAACGTCTGGACGAGTTAGGCTCTTTATCTTGTCTTGTTAACATTTTCATTTAGATAGCATACTTGGGATTAGAGTTGATTTCTACAGTCATTTTGTTTGTTGTGGTTTACCCCATGCCATAGAGTGATTTTCCTCGTAACAGAATTGGCGACCATACTGGGGATTGAATCTTCTATTTTGGGGTTTGGAGTGTTTTTCTCCTTCGATTTCTCTCGGTTAGCCTGAGTTTCCTTGTCGCGTGATTTCTTAACAACCTATTTTTACTTTGTATCTGATTTTCTAGGTCTTTTCCTTGCCGTGACAAGTGTTTTAATACATATAAGCAGTTTTTCCCTTGACAGACGCGTACATACGTGAGTTGTCCTTCTATAGGGCGCGTACATACGCGGTTTTTGCTTAAACAATCGTGTACATCAACATTTTAATCTTACTTGCTGAGTTTGGTATTTGTTGGGTGTTTTTTTATGGTTGTTGAGTCTTCTTGGGTCTCTGCCCTAATTGTTGAGTGCTTGCAGAGTGATAGGAAACCTTTTATGGTTGAATTTTCGAGCAGTTTTTCTTTCTCAACATCTTTTTCATTGGTTGTCCTTGCATCTTGGTCTGAATGTTTGCTTCTTGGTATCCTGCTTGGATTGTCTATTTTTTCTTGCAGTCGGGTCTATATATCAAGCTGTTATTCAATCCTTGCATTTTCATTTCTTTATATTGAAAATACAAAAGTATACATTTTGCATTTTGGCATTTGTTCTTTTGGGTTTTTTTAGTATTGATCTTGATACATATGGAAAGATTGAATCTTATTGAAATTGCAGAGTCGAATTGAAAGTTGCATTTTGAAAAGCTTATCATCTTTTGAGAATTTAAGATTAAGACTTAGCTTTATGTTCATGTTCATTTCTTTAATTTGTTGAGTCATAACATCATCAATTTCACAACTACATCTTTTGATTAAACAAATCCATTAAAAGTAACAGTGATTAATTAAAATTGATTAGAAACGATTTTATTTTTTAGAGTACACAAACAAGCATAAGATATAGGGCCTTGGAATAGGATTTTGTGAGTAAACTTCTCCAAGGCTATTAAACTCAACATATGTGTCTGACAAGGGAGTGGTGAAATCCATTGCTTAATTAGTGACATCAGGACGCTTTGCTCACACCGGATTTAAGCACGAGGCCGCGTGAAGTTGGTTGCAGAGATATCCCTCTAATACCTTCTTAGCTTCAGAGATATTTTCAAGGATCTATTCATATCTGGGGGACTTGCTAGTACCTTAACCTCTGTGAGAGGCGGTGCTTTCAAGATTTCGGGCTTTGTTACCCTACCCATATGATGGACCTGACTTACGAATGTTCGCCTGCGCATTGGTTATATCGTGGTGGCTTTAGTTGCTTGACATAGGTAGCCACATAGGTTACTTGCAGGGGTTATTCTGCAGGTACCCTTAGTCAGATAAGGGTCGGACAACACACATCCTTTATGGAGGATTACCTCTCTGGGGGGATTTGACCGACTACGTTGTTAATACCACGAGGGTCCTTATAATTGATTATGATACCTCTGATATTTTGAAGGGAGTCTCAGGCCCCTCTTGGGTGAGGCATACCTACTCTAGTGAGGGAGACCCCTTTTCAACCACTATATCTTGTTTCTGTGCATTGGCCTTGTTGCTTTATTTTGGTGTTCTCTGTGATTATTAGTTGGCCTTAGGATTTTTTATTGCGTCGTGATATTTTGTTGATATGGTTAGTGTAGCCCCCGTGACTCCCTTAGTTATCACTACCCATCCCATGGTCTTTGCTCATTCCACGAGGACAAATCCTTTTGTATTTTTGAGTGGTACTTTGAATCATGATATTGAGTCGATACCTTGGACCTCTAATCATTTTTCTCTTGGTATGCCATACATGTATTCGCACTTTCCATCCTCTGCCTCGCCTTCTTATCTGAATCCTAGTTTTGGTTTTGGGGGCATGATGCCTCATTTTTCTCCCTTTTACGTTTGGTGGGAGTCATATCCGTCAAGAAACTCTTACGATAGGAGGTTGGAATCTTCCTTCCTATGGATCCAATCCTAGATTCACTTTTCCAGGAGCAAGTTCTCAAATGGGAAGCCATTCTACTTATTACATCCCATCCATCTATCCTTCTTCGGCTATGTCGGTTCCTACAGACACTTTTTCCATGGAGGACCTTCATCTTTCCTCTGGTGTGTCATCTGGGGGAGTCAGTTTTATAGTATGGGAAACCCCCTTCATGAATTTCCTTTGTCTAGGGGGGAAATATATCCTCACCTGAGTAACCCTTGTCATGTCGCTTTCTCTTCGCAAGTGGCTTCCTCGGTGGTGATGCCCTTAGAACCCTTTATGAATCAGTTTGGAGGAGCATACTATCCTGTCGGACAAGGCCATGGTGTATACCAGAAACCTTCCTGGCCCACAATTTCTCAAAACCACTCTTTCCTGGAACCTTGGTCTCAAATGCCGCAACCAGCTGCTGCAAGTCATGCTGAAAACACAAGTCCAGTCACTGCAAGTCATACTGGCATTATATCACCAACCTCTGATATTCATGTTGGAGATAGGTCAACAACCTTTGCAAGTCATATTGAAGACCATCAACCAACTGTTGGAAGTCATGTTGTGGGCACAACTCTAGTCACTGCTAGTAACATTGCACATATAACACCAACCTATGCTAGTCATGTTGGGGATTCATCACCAACCCCTGCAAGTCATGTTGGAGATGAGCTACTAGCCTCTGCAAGTCATGCTGGGAGCATGTCCCCAGCCACTGCAAGTCATTCTGGGGGCATTCATATGATTGAGAAGCATGTCCCAAGTTCCTTTGTAGGTTTTGCAAAGGATATCATTATTGAGGAAAAGATATGAAATGATCATACTCAAGCATTTTCATATTATTCTTGGCTAAAGCAAAATAGACGGGAATCACCCTATGTTTATAGATAAAAAAATAACCTCCTAACTCACAAGTATTAATTACAAGTGCTTAGTCTAGTCTTTTATCAACAAAAAGCTTGCTGAAAAATCACTTTTTATGTAATTTTATGAACATATCAGTTGTTGAAATAAATGTAAAGATAGAATAAAAGTCACCAAGATGATAATCAAGACATATGAGACATAAAGCAATCCTTTATTTCATTCAAATTCACCAAAGAGTCATTTTCTTTACAAAATGTCTTACAGAAATTTTGGACCAAAGTCAAACTTAGACATCCCCGATGGAACATACAAAAGGACCTCTGACAGAAAACCAAAACTGAACTCTAAAAGTTGGATCAACTTGCCACATATTGGTGCCTACTCGACTCTGCACAATAGCCTTTGTCAGTCATGCAAACTAATCCACAAACAAACAAGTCTACATAGACTATCAAAGATAGATCAACACCTCTAAAAAACAAGTGTATGAATGATGTGATTCAACCCTGAATATTGTTGTCTACAATAAGACCCTGCTATCATAAAAGAGAATTAGGCTTGTGATGAATAAATGAATGAATGAAAACTGAACTATCTCAACATAAA
>SNQJ01S0073615.1:46470-57365 GCA_010110895.2 Picea sitchensis
CTTCTTCTACAAATCTAGGGAAATATTGGGCCACTTTGATTACTTCCTCTATTGTAGCTTGGCTGTCTGTTTTAAAGAGGTTTTTGAAGTAGTTCTTCCCTAGGAGTGACATCCCTTTAAAAGAGGTTTCCAAGTTTCCATATTGATCTTTTAAATGCCAAATGGTATTGACATTTTTCCTTCCTTTTGCATAGGCTTGAAAGAACTTTGTGTTTTCATCTCCACTTTCCAACCAGATAGCTCTTCTTTTTAGCCTCCAAGTTTCTTCTATTTCTTTTAGCAGCTTTATCCTCTTTTTTCCAGATGTAGTAATATGATTTTTGACTTTGTTGTGCTCAATAGGTCACGTTCATCATCAAAGAACTTTTTTAGTTCGATTTTGATTTCTTTTAACTCCTTATCCTCTCGTTTTCTTTTTTGGACAGCCCAAGGTTTTACAAAATCTTTGATTCTTCTTAAATTTTCAGTAAACTGAAAAGATGTTGACTGAGAGATGTCTTGTCGGAAGGGAGTCTAGTGTTCCTTGATTAACTTTAAAAAGTAGTCATCTTCTAGCCACGTCTTGTTGAATTTAAAAGGGCTAGCTGGTTTTTCAGAATCCTATCTGAGCTCCAGAAAGATAGGATGATGATCTGACAATCCTCTAAAGTCGATCCACTGCTTGATGGTCAGGGAGTTGATTAGAAGAGAATCAGTTACCAAGAAATGATGAAGTCTTTTTGCCACTCCATCTGTTCCGATTCTATTTTTCTTCCAAGTAGGTTTGAGGGAAGGTGGATCTAGGTCTGAAAGAGAAGCTTTTGCAAATTTGTTGCTGAAGTAGTCCACCAATGGATCAGGTTTCACACTGTCCCCCCAAACTTCTAAGGGGCCTAAGGAGAGATTTAGATCCCCCCCTAAAATGAGTAGTTCCTTGAAAAATGATTTTTTCAGTAGTGTATCCCAAAAGGGTTTCCTGTTCAGATAAGGTCCATAAATGTTAAGTAAATGGACTGTCTCTTTTATAATAGGGAGGAGAAAGGTAATCCCAATACCTGAGTCCAAACCCCAAGTGTTGAGGACTTGAACTTTTTGAGAGTTCCATCCAATGGCCAAACCTCCAGATCTTCCCAGAGCATCCACCGTCGTGAAACTCCACCCAGGAAGTAAGCACTCCAAGCCAAATTTTACCTCCTCCCCAGTCCCCAAAGTCTCTTGTAGACACAGAAAGTACAGGTGTTCTAAAGAGATCACCCTTTTTAAGGCATATTTTTTATGGGCTCCTGCCAAACCCTTGCAGTTGAAGGACATGATCTTCATGGAGACACCTTGCCTCTAGGCTTCACTACTCTAAGTGCCCGTTCAATAGATTGTTGAGTTCTGACCAAAAGATCCAATCTCACCTTTGTTTATGCTTTAGATAGGAAGGATTTTCTCCCCCATCCTCCCCTGTCAATGGAGGTAATCTCCTCTTTTCCCAGTCCACCTACGACTTTGGTTTGAGATCCTAAGAAGTAATGAGTGGAAGAGGATTCCACCGACTGGGTAGAGGAGGAAGAGTTTTCTTCAAGGATGCATAGTCTCTTAGGGGGAGGGGGGGCTTCCAAAAGGGGAGGATCAAAGGATCTGTCCTGTCTGGCTGCGGGAGTGTTTAAGGAGACATAATTGAATGATAAGTTTTTCAGGGCCTCCGTCCAATCCTTACCCTCTAAAGACAGATTATTAATTAAAATAGTAATAGGGGGAAGGGGACAAGGAGTAATACCCGAGGTCTGGGGATGCTGTAGAAGTACTTGTAATCTCCAAGTTTCCATCAGTCACCCTTCAAGGGTTGGCGAGTGATCCGTCTGAGCCTTTTCAGCTTTAACCTTCGTAGAAGGACCCGGTTCCGATAGGGCAGGAGTAGTTATTTCCGAAAAGTCTTCTTGTCTTCTGCTGCGTTCTGGTGAGGAGGGAGTTAACTTTGCTCTGTAGAAAGAGCCCCCTTTTGTTCTTAAGGGAAGATGGCATGAATCCACCAGGTGCCCATACTTGTGGCAGTGACGACATCTGAAAGGGACATTCTCATAGTCCAATATTTGAGTATGTGTATATCCTTCCCAAGTAAGGTCAATCTCTTCTCCTAACCCTTCCCGGACATTTAGATTGACCAGAATCCTCACAATGTTCCTTTGTTTAGTTTTTTCAAAAGATAGGTCTTCTTCTAGAAACTCCCCCAGGAAATTTCCAATAGCTTTGAAATAATCTAGTGCCCAGAACTGAAGAGGAAGGGATGGAAAGCAGACCCAAACATGAATTTTGTCCATTCTTTCCTTTGTGGCGTCAAAAAGAGGACTTCATAGCTTCATCAATAGAGGGGAAGAATTTATACTCCAATTTCTCCCCAACACCCAATTAGTATCCTCCGACCGATTGAATTGGAAGGCAAACCAATTTAGACTTAATTCAATAACTTCAGGAATATACCCGAGGTATTCTTTCCAGATTGACTCTGCCCAGGAAACTATGGTTTTATGTGAAAAAAAAATACCGCTGGCTCTCCCAACCAGTGTCTGGTTCGCCATTTGCACCACATTTTTCATGCCGACTTCTCTCCCTAGTAGCAGATTGCCCACTTTCCCTTTGGAGGTGGGTCCTTTACTTTTCCTTTTATGCCGTCCTTTGTAAAAACCCCTTTCATCCCACAGAACCTTTGAGAAGTACTTCAAGGATTATGTCCTCCTGTTTAGTGTAAACCCTTGCTGCTCTTCAACATCTAAATGGGCCGAGATAAAGCCCTGTGGATAGGTAAAGCCCAACCCCTTACAGCTCAAATCCAAGACAACGTTTTCAACAGTATGTGATCCTTTCTCCACCGACCCATAACCAAGGGAATCAGAGTGGAGAGCTACTTCTTCTTGAGTTATCTAGTCTAAGCCTAGGTTAGGCAATCCAGTGACTAAGAGGTAACTATCAGAAGTGAGGGGGTTTGAAGCCAGGTACTCAGAAAAGGTTCCAAAACAACCAGAGAAAACGTCTGCTCCTTGCGGGGAAGAGAGAGGGGTCGAGAGTGTTCCTGACAGTGGAGACAGAGGCTCAGGAGACAAGAGATGATCTAGCAGTGAGAAACCATCTGTCAAAAGCCCCAGAGAGGGGTCAGAACCATAAAAGGTGGTAAGTGAGTTCGGAAAGTCTGAGCCTTTGTCCATGGCTGACCTAGGAGACTGGGAATAGGGGAAGTTACGAGGCCATGGCGGTTAGCAGGAGTGGACATAGGGAGATATGGTCTAGGGGAAACCTAGGGTAAAAAGGGTAAACCTGTCATAGTCAAACTGTAAAATCTGGAGAAAATCAGCGACAATCCCGCTCCTTTGTGTCGGAGAAAAACCACAGACGTCATCCTCCAATATCCCTTCTCTGCTTCCTGAAATAAAGGATTGCTTTATGTCTCATTTTTCTTGATTATCATCTTGGTGATTTTTCTTCTATCTTTACATTTATTTCAGCAACTGATATGTTCAGAAAATTACATAAAAAGTGAATTTCTAGCAAGCTTTTTGTTGATAAAAGAGTAGCCTAAGCACTTGTAATTAATACTTGTGAGTTAGGATGTTATTTTGTTGGCTATAAACATAGGGTGATATTCCCATCTATTTTTATTTAGACAAGTAGAATATGAAAATGCTTGAGTAATATCATTTCATATCTTTTCCTCAACATTTATTTGGCGACCATACTGGGGAGATCCTTGATATCTCTTCAGTTAATTTTTATATTCAATTTTCATCGATACATATTTATTTTCTGAAATTGATTCTTTGACTATTTTACTATTAATGATTGTTCCTGCTGCAAGGCAGCGCAATCTTGATCCCGGTCTCCAAGACTAGACCAACATTGCTTTGAACTTGTTTCATACTATTTTAGACACTGCCAAGACCCGTGTTGAGCTTAACCGTTCTTGGGCAGTGATTGAACGAGATATTAGTACTCAAGAACAATTGGAAGCTAGACATAGACAACCTAGAAATCAGAAGTAATATTTTGTTTCTTCAATTTTGGCCTATCTTTTATGTCCTTATATTCTCGTGCTTCTAGAAGAAGAAGAGGCTTGTCACCTGAAATCATTCTTATTGCTGAAATAGGAAGAAGAAATGTTGTGTTATCTGTCCAACAAAGTGCTCTAAGGAGAACTTTATCTGATTCATTGAGTTTGTCTTTCCTTCCCTCACCTATCATCCACAGGATGGCATCTAGTGGAGGCTCTCGTGGCATTGGAAGTGCTTCATCTTCTTAATATTCATTGTCATCAGTGATTGGTAGCTTATATAGCCACCATATCCCTGTCCAATCTACCACAACCCCCACCAAACTCATAAAAAAGTATGGACTTTTTCAGTTCGAAGAAGACGCCATAACCACACCATGGCATGTGTCTTCTCCTCTTAACCTAGCACCTGCTACTCGTCCATTTCCAAAATTTAAGGAGCACTTGCCTAAGTTTTCGGGGAATAACACTGTCAGCACCAACGAACACCTCGTGGCATTTTCTATTCTTGTCATAACATAGGGGACAACGAAAATGACACTTGCATGCGCTTGTTCGTCAATTCCTTGGAAGTAAAGGCTACGACCGATTTCTTTGATCTTCCCCCTAAGATCCTGTCTACTTGGGAGGAGTTACTATATTGGTTTTGATCCACTTATGGGCAATCCAAAATACCTACCAAGAAGTTAAGGGAATATAATAATGTCACTTATAAAGATGGTGAGACCATCAAGTCTTTCAACTTGTGTTTCACCAAGTTGTACAATCAAATCCCCGAACTTATTTGCCCTCAAAACCAAGCCGCTTTCAAGCATTACTACAATGCATTGCCTTCTCCCTGCCATCATAGGCTTGAGGAAAAATCCATTGATAATATTGGTTCCACTCTACATACTTGCTCAGAGTATGAAGACCAACTTGAAAGAACTGGTCTTCCCCAGGGAGAGTCAGTTAGACATACATACATGCCTGCTCTCTTACATCTAGTACAAGATATGAACAATCGTATGATAGAATTTGAGAGGAAGGGTACTGTCTCCCCTCTCACCCCTAGAGGTTCATCCTCTTCTGCACCCCCTTTTAGAAATACAGTTGAAATTGTTTTTTAGCCTAAGGCTATCCTACCTTGGAGTTGGTGTAACTTTTGCGAGGAACACCACGAAGAAACCACATGTGAGGTAAAGAAGAGTGTCAGAGATAAGATATTTGGTAAGAGACTAGAAGCTACTATCACTGTCCTAGACTTTGTGGATCAAGAAGATGTTATGGTTATTAATAATAGGAACAAAGCCTATGCTCCCAAGGAAAAATTTGACACTCCTCGCAGTTCTTCTAGCCCGAGCTCGTCCTCGACCACTGTTATGCTCCAAGTTCCTAAGGCTCCTGAGAGTCAAAGAATCATTCCCCCTCTTCCCTCTTCCAAACTCAATATCTTAAATCAATTGACCAACATAAAAGCAGATGCAACCCTCCTAGACATGGTTGTTGTCCCTGAACAACAGATKCATATGAAACAATTCATGGAAGGAAAATCTTCCATTGTAGCCAATATTTTTGAATAGATAAGCGAAGAGGATTCTTCTGTAAATAAAATCAGTGTACATAACTTTATATACCCTGTAAAGAATCCCCCTTTTTATATTTCTATAAAAATCATGGACAAAATTACCCATTGTTGCCTCATTGATGGTGGTTCAGGCCCAAGTGCGACATCGAAGATTATTATGGAAGAGCTAGGCTTGTCTTGTGCAGATGAAAACACTAGAAACATGCTCTCTTATAATAGTGTACAAAAAAACACCATAGGTGAGATTAAATATGTGACCTTAGTTTTGTGCGCTCATCCTGAAATAAGAACGACCCTTAATATTCAGGTCATCGATATGCCAGTAAGAAATTACTCAATCATATTAGGAAGAGATTGGCAAGCTTCAACGGGTGGATACCTCTCACTCGACAAAACACATCTATCTATTCCTCGAAATAAAAAAAAATATTATAGGCCTTAGAGAAGGAAGGATATCACCCTACATAGAGAGTGTCCCACAACCTAAAGTAAACTATATCGAAGAGGACTTAGTAGTGTATTCCATCTTTGCCGATGAAGATAACATTCCCATGGAACAAATCGATTTAGATGATGGAATGTGGCATATGCACTTTGATGGTTCATGCTCAAATGAAGGTAACTGAGCTGGCATTATATTGATTTCTCCTGTAGGAAAAATCCATAACTTCTCTTACCGGTTGGAGTTCACTTGCACTAACAATGTCACCGAATTCAAAGCCTTGTTATTAGGCATTGAATTTTTTTATAATCTTGGTTGTGGTCACCTTTTAGTTTTTGGGGATTCTGATATTGTTGTGAATCTTGTGCGTAAAATTTACTCTCCTAGCAACAAGTTGATGAAATGATACACCCAAATTGTTTGTTCCCTTATCTCGAACCTTTTATCTTTCAATATCACCCATGTTAAAAGGGAGTTAAACTCAATCGCTGATCGATTAGCAGTTTTTGCAGCCTCCCCAAATTGGCAACTTCTTCCACACATAACTGATTGTACCTTTCAATCCCTATATCGTCCACATATTCCCGACAATATAGAATCTTGGCAGGTCTTCCCTAACGATGAGAGAATTTGTGCTTTTATCCAAAATGAACCTTTTAAGCCTAATGAAATTATATCCATAGAAGATAACAAGATTCCTAAAGGCTTGAATCCTCTAGAGAGTTCATTTTCTTCGAGTGATGTAGGCAAAAAAGGGAAACAAAAAGAAGAAGAGTTGAAAATGAAGGTGGGTGAAACCATCTCCTTGAACATTGGGACACCCAAGACTCCAAAGAACATCAAAACATGGGCCAAATGTTTAGATGAAGAGAAAGAGAAGTTTTCCAAATTGCTTGGTGAATTTCAAGATGTTTTTGCTTGGTCTTATGAGGATCTTCGTGGTTTTGATCATGGCCTTATACAACATGACATTCCCATTTAGGAAGGCGTAAAACCAGTTAGGAAAAAAAAAAGACCTATCAACCCTGCACTAGAAGCAACTATTCGAAAGCAGTTGGAAAAACTTTTGAAGGCTGGAATCATCTTTTAGTCAAATATTATGAATGGGTATCAAATCTAGTTCCTGTTCGGAAAACAACTGGTCAGATTAGATTGTGTGTTGATTTTCGTGCATTAAATCAAGTTAGTATAAAGGATCACTTCCCTCTCCCCAACACGGAAATGATTTTGTAGCAAGTTACAGGGTTACAAATTATGTCCTTACTTGATGGGATTTTCGGTTACAATCAAATCAAGGTAAAAAGGGCAGATAAATATAAAACCACCTTTATTACTCGTTGGGGTACCTTTTCTTACGAACATATGCCTTTTGGTTTTTCTAATGCAGGTGCCACTTTTCAAAGAGCTATGCAATTAGTTTTTGACGATTTGATCGGTAAGATCATTCAGATCTACCTTGATGACTTAACAGTTTACTCTAAAATCCGATCAGATCATTTTGGTCATCTGAGAAAAATTCTCATGCGATGTAGGAAATTTGGAATTCCCCTAAACCCTTCCAAGTCCATTTTTAGTGTTACCGAGGGAAAGCTCCTTGGACACATCGTCTCTGATTCAGGAATAAGAATTGATCCTGAAAGGATTGCTGCTATCTTTAACCTTCCTTCTCCTACTTCCAAGAAATAAGTTCAAGCCTTTATGGGGGTTATTAACTTTGTTTTAGGTTTGTTCTAGATTTTGCAGTGATGGTCAAGCCAATCCATAGTTTGCTTAAGAAGGACCATTCTTTTTCTTGGACTGATGATGTCGAAAATGCTTTTGAAGGGATTAAGAAAGTAATCATCTCCACAACGGTTTTGGCGAATCCGGATTTTGAGAAGGAATTCACGATATATACTAATGCCACTGATGAGGCAGTTTTTGTTGTCCTTATGCAAAATGATGACCAAGGAAATGAAAAACCCATGGCTTACATGAGTCAAAGTTTGTCTGATGATGAATTTAAATACTCTTTTATTGAGAAACACACTTTTTCTCTTATTAAGGCTGTCGAAAAGTTTCACCACTACATCTTAGGTAAGCATACGTTGGTAAAAGTCCCTTTACTTGCTTTCAAATTTTTGTTCTCACAGACTTATCTTTCAGGGAAGCTTGCACATTGGCTTGCCAAGATCCAAGAGCATGATTTAAACATCGTGACTTCTACCACTATTAAGGGACGTGACCTAGCCCTTCACTTGGCTCAGCATGTTGAGAATGGTGAAGAAATTGATGAAGAAGATAGTTCTCTTTCAGATCTCTTTTACATTAACGATCAGATCCTCCCTGTGTCTGAACATCCTTTGTACATAAATTTGATTTATTATTTACAGAACCAAAGATGTCCAGACAACTTAGACACTCACCAAAGGAGAAGACTCTGTCTTGAATCTGCAAGATATGTCATTATAGGAGACTTCTTATTTCGAAGATTAGTTGATGGTGTGATGCTTCGTGGTGTGAATAACGAAGATGCACAAAAATTGTTACAAGAAGCTCACGGTTCTTCAAACTCTATCATTCACCTAGGAGGTCATTTTTTTGCAAAAACCACTGCTTTCAAGATTATTAGAAAAGGATATTATTGGCCTTCTATCTTTCATGACTCTTATGTTTTTTTGAGGTCTTGTGACAAGTGCCAAAAATTTGTTGGGAAATAATTTCTTTCAGCCGTGCCATTAAAACCTGTCCTGCCAGATTTTCCCTTTTCAAAGTGGGGATTGGATTTTATTGGTCTGATTAACCCTCCTTCTTTAGCTGGGCAAGTTTTTATTTTGACAACCACAAACTATTTTACAAAATGGGCTGAATTTGTCCCACTTAAACATTCCACAAACGATCAAGTAATTTCTTTCCTTGAAAATAATATTTTTTCCAGATTTGGTCTTCCATTGGAAATTATTACAGACAATGGTCCCGCTTTCATTTCTTCTAAGATGAATCAGGTTTTAGCCAAGTTGGGGGTTAAACATTTCACCTCATTAGCTTATTATCCCAAAGGAAACGGGAAAGCCGAGTCCACCAACAAAAAATTGGTAAGAATCGTCAAAAGGCTCATCGAAGATAGGCCTCGTCAGTGGTACACTCTTCTCACTTATGCCCTCTAGGCAAATCAAACTATTGCCAAAGTAAGCACTGGTTGTACTCTGTTTCAACTGGTTTATGGTCAAGAAGCCCTCTTGCCAACATAGCTGGAAATTTCTTCCTTAAGGTTGATGCTATAGATCGAAGAACTAAATTCTTCAGATGTTTCACAAAGAGTAAATGCATTAATAGCTTTGGAAGAGCAAAGGATGTTTGCTTTGGATAATATTAAAAGGAGACAACAAACTTTAAGAAATTTTTCAATAAGAGTGTCAAATTTGTCAAGTTTAGGGTCAATGAAAAAGTTTTGCTATGGGATTCGGCTCACGTTGATAGGGGAAGTCATTCAAAATTTCAGAAATTATGGCTGGGTCCTTTCAAGATCACTTTTGTCTTAGGTACTAATTCTTGGATCCTAAAAGACTTACAGGAGTGATTGTTTTCCTACATCACTAACGGTTCTCACCTAAAGCATTACGTGGAACCAAATTGAAAAGCTCTAACGCTGTCTGGATTTTCTATATTTTAGTAATGTAGCTCTATTTCAGTTTTCACTTTTTCTCTTTTCTTTCTTAGAGTAGTTGATTTCTGTTTTTGTTTTAAACATTTCTTATTGTTTTTATCTTTCTGTCACTTTATTTCTGCTACATTAATTTTCTGCAATTTTATTTTACTGGATTTCAATTTTGGTCATTTTTTTTATTTAGTCGGAAATAAGATGTTGGATTAGTTATGTCACAGTGACACTCCTGTGAGATATTGTTAGTCAATAACAATCAAGATTACACGACTGCCATGATGTTTTCCCTGAGGATACATTTGAATATGTTGTCTACTTCACTGCTGTCTTATAAAAGGATTGGTTATCTCCTGCTTCTTCTTCCCAGTTCTTCATCCACTTGAAATTAAAAGAGCAGAGCGTTTAATTTTTCTCCTTGAGTTAAGAGCTGATTCTGGTTGAATGATTACACATACAGGGATAACCCCCCTCATACTTAACTTTTTTCATGAGCTATTCCCAAATTCCCGGTCATTTTTCCATTAAATCCGCTCACTTCCCCCTGTTGCATAATTATTCTGGTTATATCTTCTAAAATTACTGTTCTTGGTCTGCAAAACCATGAGTTCTGAGTTCTAAATCTGTTGAAAAAAAATTTCCCTGTGGATTCGCCAGTTTGTTGACGATTAAATTCGCAATGGAGTTTTGCCCGCAAAGTTTTGCTAAAAGCCTATTAATATAAAAGCTAAATAATAACTAGTAGGTGGGAACTCCTTGTAGATTGAAAATCAAGTCCGGTGCTTATTCAATGTTATGTTACTGTACAGAACTACTTTCATGGTTGACGATACCTTGTTTTATTGGATAATGGATCAGGCATATTATACATGCTTCCCTTGTTGTTCCAACCTCAAGTTTTATACCGAAGTTTTTCATGGTTATAATTGTTGTCTGTTCTTGGGTCTATTACTGGTGACACCTACAACAAACATATGTTAGTAACAACAAATGAAAATAAACTAAAATAATAAACTATCTTATGCTAACATGCTATACTATCTGCATTGAAAAGATTGTGGCAAATCCTAGCTAACATATGATAGCCATGTGACTTATCGAGGTTGTATAGAGCATAGTTGACATGCACTTTTGTATAGTGGAGATGGTAATATGTGATATGGGTAGTTCTCTTGGAGATTAAAGTTTGTTGGTCTCGATGCATGGTTCAAGTGGATGATTTGTTTGATTAGTAGATGGC
>SNQJ01S0073617.1:26971-37598 GCA_010110895.2 Picea sitchensis
ACGTAGTCATCAATACCGTGCACCCGTTGAGTCTCCTCCCATTCCCCCAGAAACAATCCCAACACCAACGAGACCCCCATTGGTGATTCCTCGCCCTAACAGAGAACCACCTCTTCAAATCCCTTTCATCCCATTACACAGGAATGTCCACAACCCACAGGCTAGGGCGGCTCATAATTACAGTTTGGTTGATGACTTAGCACAATCCCCGGTTGCCATGTCAGTCTTAGAAGTCCTTCAAACTTGTCTCACTCAACGGAAATCATTACTTTCCACTTTGGGGGCATTCGACCCCATGGATACTCAACTCATCACATTTGATCTCGACAGTGGAGAACCTCGACTCCCCACTCTAATCACTTTTCAAATCCCAGTAAAAATTTAGAACATTACAGTTCATTGGTGCATCATCGATGAAGAAGAATCCACATGCATCATGTCCAAGTCTGTATGGAAGAAACTTGGTTCCCCCAAACTCATTCCATCTACCATTACCTTAATAGCTTATGATGGAAAACCATCATCTCCTGAAGGGATCTTCCAAAATGTCCCTATAGAACTCGGGGGCAAGACTATTCTTATCGGCATTGAAGTTATCGACGCCCCACTCGATTACAATATCTTGCTCGGTTGTAGCTACATGTATGCTATGAAGGTAGTTGCCTCTTTCATCTTTTGAACCATGACGTTCCCCCATAGCAGGAATATCATCACAACTGACCAAGTTTCACATTACGAGCCTAACCCTTCTACCAACATCGATAACATTCTCCCCCTCATCCATACTCATCTTGAAACATACCCACTCATTGAAATGGGTCTCGATATTTTCAAAGACCCATCATTGTTAGGAACTTACCATGATGCACCACTGCTCCTTCATCCTTCCAATAAAGTATGCGTCGTATCATCCAACAGAACTGACATAAAGGATACCCTTCCTCCTAGGGAGGCTTCTATCATATCTGACGTCCCACTAGTCGCATAGCTCCCCCCTCATGAGCCTCTTATGAACTCGTTGACTCCACTAGTTCACGATTTCACCTCTCCCCAAGGCCATATCCCAGTTTGGGAGATAGTTCCCCAAGCCATCACTCAAATACCCTTCTTCTACCCTCCACCGGGCGTACAATATTTCCAAGTAGCTGCAACGTTTACCCTCCCTAATATGGTGTTGGAAATTCCAGTTTGGCATTTACATCCACCGGAGATGGTCCCTCAACCATCCCTTGCCCCCCAAATGGAAGGAATCCCAATGAAAATTCCCATACTCACTCCCACCATACCCTCTACACCCCCACTCACTAACCTCCCTGCCACAGCTAGGGGCAGGCGAAAGAAGAAGGAGCCCACAGCTCCACTTTCCCCACGCGTCCAACCTCCTTGCACACTATGTCATAAAGATGGACACCCAACCAAAAAATGCCCATCTTTACCCGAGTTACGTAACCTAATTCAACCCAATCAAACACCATCATTGCTCGCCATTGTAACAAGTACCACTACTATCTCCCCGAACACAAGTAGAAAAGGACTGCGAACCAAATTCACTTGCACCATATGTTCAGAATATGGCCATTATACACACCATTTCCCAGTGCTACCTCAGTTTCGACAGACATTAGTCACAATACGCCAAAGCTTCCAGCAGGAACATCATCCAGTTACGTCATCCCCACCAAACATCACTGACATCCATTATGTCACTACTTCAGTCAACGAACACATGAGATACCCTTGCTCTCTATGTGAATCCTTAGATCATTTTACATATCAATGTCCTATGATCATTGAATACAGGCAACGCCAGATGGCCCTGATTCAAACCCCTACACCCCCTACATAATCGATGGTTGACCTTACCTCACCACTTGAGATTCTTCATATCATTTCTCCTGAACTAGAGGCACTCCCTATACCTCCATGGTTCTTGGATGACTTATTTGAGGATTTACCCCCAAATCCCCCCAATTCTCCCATTCATTTCCCTATGGAAATTTTACATCCAACTACCACTGGTACTCCTCAGTACCTCGATATTTGGTTTATGTCGAGTGAACCATCGCAATCTCATTGCATCATTCCCCATGCTTCATCATCCCCAAAGGACAACCACATGGTGACAGTCACCGATATCACTCTTTTAGACCCCTTGTATTCTCACCAATTTCACTGTGATGAGGACCTACTCAAGGAACTAACCACTCCCGACTACCCATGGGATGCGCTACACCACAGAGCGCTCTTTTTTTCATAGGAAGCCTTCACGCCTCCTAACCAACACCCCATATACGCAGTCAAAACCAAGTATTTTATTCCATCAGGGGATATTGATTGGTTCAACAACCCCATCCCTGCCCCTGATGCTTTTGAAGAAGGCAACATGGCCAACATTTTCCTGACCATCAAAATCGATATTTCCATAAAAAATGGAGTCGTCAAGGAAATCACCATTGGCGCCGCATGCACTCCTCAAGAAATCACCACCTATAAATCCCTCTTCCAAGAATATCAGGATATTTTTGTCTGGTCATACACAGAGATGCTTGGCCTTGATCCCTCTATTGTCAAACATCGCATCGACACCTGGCCTGACATTACACCAGTTCGTCAAAAACAACGACCGCTACACCCATCCAAAGCAACGACCATTAAAGCCGAGATTGACAAATTACGCATGGCTAGGTTCATCTACATCATCACCTATACCTCATGGGTTTCCAACCCTATTCCCGTTAACAAAAAATAGGGCACTATCCACATCTGCACATACTTTCGCGATCTCAATCACGCTTGTCCCAAAGACAACTTTCCAATGCCTTTCATCAATCAAATTATTGATGACTGCACAGGCCACGAGGCTCTGTCCTTCATGGATGGTTTCTCTGGTTATAATCAAATCCAAATCCACCCAGCCGATCAATACAAAAACGCATTCACCACCCCTTGGGGTACGTTTGCGTATCATTTCATGCCTTTTGGCCTAAAGAACGCTGGCGCAACTTTCCAGTGGGCTATGGCATACATTTTTCAAGATCTAGCTCATATCATCCTCACATAGTTGGATGATCTCACAGCTCGATCCAAAAAATTCACCCAACATCTTGATGATTTATGGATCGTCTTCCAATGGTGTCGTTAGTACAATATCCTCTTGAACCCCGTCAAAGTCCAAGCCATCACCAAAATTCCACCCCCACGGAATTTACGCCAACTACAGAGCCTACAAGGAAAATCTAACTTTCTACAACGATTTTTCCCAGACTATGCCACTCGAGCACACGGTTTCCTTCACTTACTCTGCCACGACATCCCATTCCATTGGGATGAACATGCCCAAAAATCATTTGATGATCTTAAAATGGCGCTCTCCAATGCCCCTTTAATTAGTGCACCCAACTAAAATCGCAACTATATCCTCTACATATCAGCCTCAACTGTCTCAGTAGCAGGAGTTCTCGTTCAAATCGGTGATGATGATTGTGAGCATGTCATTTACTACATTAGTAAAAACCTCTCAGGGCCACCCTGAAGTATAAACATGAACATAAACTAGCCCTTGCAGTCGTCCTCGCAGTCCAGAAACTGTGACATTACATTCTGCTTTGCATGACTAAAGTCATAGCAGATTCTAACCCTATGCAATACTTGCTCAGTCGCCAGCAAATTAATGGAAAATTTTACCGATGGATTGTCATCCTCCAAGAATACGATCTCGAATTTTCAACACCCAAGAGAAAGAAAGCCCTCTTCCTCACCGAACTTGTCACGACCTTCCCCTATGATAATACCAGTGCCCCCGTCAATACCGACTTCCCTGATGAACATCTCTTTTATATCACTTCAGATGATCCTTGGTACGGTGACCTCCTCGTCTACCTCCGAACCCAAAAATTCAGTAACCACCTCTCACGAGATGATCGTCATCGTATTCGCCACTAGGCACCCCGCTATCTCCTCATCATAGATATCTTATATCGGCAAAGGGTCGACACCATACTTCGTTGATGCTTGACTATTGATGAGGTCGATAGAGTCTTGAACGACTGCCATAGCGGTGCATGCGGGGGCCATCTTTCGAGAATGTCTACTGCTCAGAAAATCATCCGAGTTGGATATTTTTGGCCCACATTGTTTCATGATTGCATTCATGCCGTGAAGCGATGCGATAAATGTCAGCTTCATGCCAACAAAGCATGAGCACCACCCGCTCTTCTCTACCCAGTCATTACTGTAGGCCCCTTTTGTAAATGGGGCATCAACTTCATGACTTGTAATCCCCCATCTAGCAATGGACACAAATACATTATTGTCGCAGTTGATTACTTCACAAAATGGGCTAAAGCCATGCCCACCTTCAACAACACCACTAACACTGCCGTGCATTTTTTCTTTAATCATGTCATATCCCTCTTTGGAGTACCACTCCAACTAGTTTCCGATCATGGGAAACATTTCGAGAATGATATTTTTGTCGAACTCTCATCTTGGTTGGGATTCTCCCATGAGTTTGCCTCACCATATTACCCTCATTCTAATAGACAGGTCTAAGCAGTTAACAAGGTCATCAAGACCATGTTGCAGCACATGGTTAAAAAACATAAGACTAATTGGCATCATATGTTATTTTCCGCACTATGGGCTTACCGTAGGGCTGTGAAAATGACCACTAGTTTCACACCATTTCATTTAGTCCATGGGGTCGAGGCCACTCTTCCTATCGAGTGTGAAATTCCCACCTTACGCACTACAATTGAGCTATTACCCGACATTTCTCCAATGGAGCAGTGCTTGCTAAACTTAGAGTCCCTGGATGAAGATCGTCGATCTTCATTAGAACAATGAGGCAACCAAAAAATGGTCAAAGGCAACCTTTGATCGCCATGTCAACCTTCGCTCATTTCACGAAGGTGACCTCATCCTTGCTTATGATATCGCTCATGATACCCTCGATCATGGAAAATTCAAGTCACTATGGCATGGCCCCGAAATTATCCAACATTGCCTCACCAAAGGTGCATACATCCTGGCATCTCCGAAGGCCACTCTCTCAAAGAACCCATCAACAGGTTATACTTAAAGAAATTTTACGCCTAAGCATAGCCATTCTACATTAGGTTATTTCTTTTATAGTGTTTTAAATCTTTTTTCCATCCCAGACATCTAAAATATCATTTGTGTTATTGACAGATGCTATCTCCATCGACCTACCACATCAGTTACGCCGACGGTGCCAGCCGTTGGACACAAAATCTCGCTTCGGCAGCTTGGGCCCTCTATTCCCCCTCACATGAACTGCTCCACTCTAGCGGCATATGTTTGGGTTCAACAACCAACAACCAAGCTGGGTACACTGCCATCATTAGCCTCCTCACCGATGCCAGTCATCATCGTATTCGTCACCTTAGCGTTTTTCTTGACTCCCAACTAGTTGTCCTCCAACTCAATAATGTGTATCGTGTTTGCGATCCTTGCCTCTTTCACAAATACCTGCAAGTTAGAATTTTATCTCGACATTTTGATTTCATTACATTTACACATATTCCAAGACAATTGAATCAAATTACAGATAACCTAGCTAACATTATACTCAATTGGCATATATCACATCATGATACCTCTACACACACATAAACCATCAAGAGCCTGTCACGACATATATAGATTATACATCATCCACACATTACAAAAAATGCATGTAAACATCACAAAGACCCCAAAATGTATACTCATATATATATAAATCGGTCAACAATGCCATCAAAATGTTTACATACATATAAAAAACATCATATACAAAATCCACAGGCCAACAAATCTCCTCGGTACAAAACTGGTGCCACTACACCAAAATGGGCTCACCAACCTATATACAAAAATACAAAAATACATAGAGAGACACTCAAGGTGCCTCTATAGCACCACCTCCTGCCCCTCCCTCAGGCGGTGGTGCCCCACCCACTATCGGTCCCTCCAGACCTGGAGGTAACCGCTCGGTCATCGCAGCACCTGCTACTGCTGCTCACCGCACCACGGTTCGCCATGTCAGCGGAACTCCCACACACTGTTCCAGGACACCCTCATCCTGGATTCGCGACCACATGCCCTCAAGCACTCCCTGTAGCATCGCCTCCAAGCGGTGGCGAATATCCTCAAAATCTCCCCAGCCTCCGCCAGAGGAGCATGCGATGGTCCAACACCTAGGTCATCAAAACAATGTCTCCTAGCCACTCTCTCATCACCGGCGGGTCTCTTCTCAATGTCCTCACGTCGACGTCTCTCTCCTTTCCGTGGCTCTACCTGTGGAGGTCTCACCAGACCTTGACGAGCCGGTGCTCTATCCCACTCAACCTCACGCCCATGAGGTCCCACATCTGCATAAACAAATAAACAAAGCATAGTATCAACATCCATCCATACATAAATACACATGCTATACCGTCTACATATCAAAACATAAAACATCACATCATACCTTAATGGTCGAACACCTCCCCTGGAGGTAATACCATATCCAGATCACCCCGGAAATCCACCCCACAGTATGGATACTGCAGTAGGATCTGCAGCATTTGCCGCCTCACTTGTGTAGCCTCGGTCGAGAAAAAATGGCCACCCTCACCACCACCATGGCAAACCAAAATCGTCGACCACTGCATCAGTCGCAACTCTCGCACACTAGGTGTGCCCAATAACACTCTAGGGTGCAACATCGACACCCTCTCCAAAAACCAGGCCACCAAGATAGACCCAAAGGTAAAGTCCCCTGAGTCTGTAGTCCGACATCTGTCTAGCTGCCCTACCATCTTGGCATGCAACATCAAACCCCAGGCAAAATTCTCTCTGGCCAGTGCCCTCCCCATAACCCTCAGCTAACCACCACTGATCCGCTGAGTCACGAGGGACCCATATACCCTCACAATCATCGGTGCTAGACAACGATGAGCTAAATAATTCATCGCCCCGATACTCACTATGGAGCCTGACATGAAGTTCTCCCTTGAACATTACCTCCGGCCCAAGGTAGCTAACTGCACGTCCACAGGTAACACAGGCTCCGTCAGTAGGGGCATTCCCTAAAATGGGAGCCCAATCAGAAAGTATACATCCTCCACCGTAGTGAAGGCAATATGCTCTCCCTGCACCATAAAGAAATGCATATCCAGACTACACATCCGGATCAGAAACTGCAGAAGATACTCCTGCGCCCGTATCAACGGGCACTCAAAGAACTTCAGCAACCCACAAGCTGCCAAAGTAGCATGAACCCCCGACTCCTCAATAGCCACGGCATCCCTCAGCTGTGACTAGTCTCGCTCTCACCAATTTACCGGCATCGTGCAAAATGATCACCTACAACCACATAATACAGTCCTAGGTCAGCCATATTGACCATAAAACACATTAAAATCTCCAAAAAAGACAAGTTTTTCACCCATTAGCCTTGCCCACAGGGCGCGGCTGTTTAACCCACAGACGCACACATATGCGCACTTGTTCACCCCACAAGCATGCACGCATGCGCGTCTGTCCACCTCACAGGCGCACATGCGTGCATGTCTGTCCACCCTATAGGGGCGCCTCCATGCGCCCCTGTCATGAACACAGGCGCGCATCATAGCACGCCTGTCCACTACACAGCTGCGCACCCATGCGCAGTTGTGTAGCAAACAGGCATGCATATCATGTGCGCCTTTGTCCCCCCTATGGGCGAACCCATGCACAACTATCCAGATAATAGGCACGCACCCGTGCATGCATATTTCCAGATTTCCTGTGCCCTAGTGGGCCCACACCCATTAAAAAAACTTGTACGACCTTCCGTACAAGCCCTGCCCACAAATTGAAAACCTACTTCTATGCAGGACGATAAGACTACTAACCTGAATCTCACTGGTCCTGAATCGGCTGCCTCATTCTCCAAGAATCTCCAAATCTCCTCTGAATACCTCTCATCCAGTCACTCTGACAGCAAGTACAAATGAGGTGGAAATGTGGGCCCTACAACTATATATAGGCCTTTCCGCCAAACTTCCCAACACCATTCCGGGAGCTCCGGGTGTCCATTTTTCGATTCGTCTTTAGCCACGGGATCAACATTCTGTCACCTACATCAAGACAGTCCCCAGGTCATTTTTTATCCTTAGCCCCTGGGGCACCATTTTTTCATACCCCGTCTAGGTACACATGGTCATGTTCAAAATTATCAAATAAATGCTTGTATGTTCGATTCTCTTCAAATATTGTTCATGTCGGGTATTTGGTTTTCATGTGTGCAGGTACTTGGTCATCATACATCAATGCAACCCCTTTAGGTATATAATCAACACTGGCATGTAATCATTCCCTCTGAATCTCAATTGCATCTCCAGTCACATCCTCTGAAATTTTCCTTTAGGATCCCCATCTCCGGCTCTGCAGTACCAACACCTCCATTGCATTTTAGGTACTGTTACCCAGTAGCACTCTCCCCCACATGAGTTTTCCCATTCATAGCACCCTTTGGCACTTTGACACTCATGTTGTTTTTTCAACCCTTTAGGGATGGGAGTCTCGATAGTCTTACATCATGTCGTGAATCAGCCACATACTCCTTCTCCTCATTTTGCTAGCTTTCCCAAATGGACTCCCAGATTATCTCTTCAAGGTTCTATTTTGGCTGTGCCTCTGCAGTATCATTAACCCTCCATTTCATCCACAATCAGTTTTCTCGTCCGCAAATTTCCCTCCATTTCATCTACCTCATACAGAAACCCACCCATGGAGCCCCCAACCTCCACTAGTTCTCCGAGAAAATTGCGCCCTCATCAGCTCAACCATATTACATTGGGGCACCTATTTCTGTATTTGTACACTCATCCCAAATTATTCTTTATAAATTGTAAAAAGCCTTTGTTTCCAGCATTTACATATCTTTTTTTCGTCACCTTTGACGACCTTCTTCCCTTTTTTGGCATACGCAACCCATGTCACCCTTGGTTGGGGCACTCCTTATCATCTACCCCTGTTGACATCGTCCATATACTCCGAGTATCCCACCGACCACTTACCTCTGCTCTCTGAGTTTGTCCACTTTGTCCCGCCTCTGGCACAACTTATCCCACATCTTGTTGTCCCCCTGACACTCGACCTAGTTGCATGGTTGCGTCCAGTTATACTTCGCATATACCCCCAACCAAGGGCAGTCTTGAGTCTTCATACATCTTGACTTCGTCCATGTACCTCCTCCATTCCTCACCTCATCTAGTAGATTTCACGAAACCCTTCGCTTCTTGTAGTCACGTCTCCCTTTTGTCGACATCAGCACAGTTTCTAGAAGGGTGATAGTATCTTGACTCTCATTACCTTTCCAATGAGAGGTCTCAAACGGCATAGGGAGAACCATAATTGCTCCTTGCTGTCGTTGACCCTCGTAACATTCAACTTCAACACTTTCTCATGTTACGGAGGGTATTACTTTGCGACTATTGCAGTTATTTCTTATATTTTCCGAAGACCTCTAAACTTGGTTGGGCTATCAATGCCTATAGAATCCGTGATGCTTCTTACAGGTGTCACTGCCTACTATTCAGAGTATGTTCCTCCACAGAATTTTCTTCTGCCTTTATCATGATCACCCCCGAGGGTGTTGCAGTTGCCTACATCAACACATAGTTTTAGTTACTGTACAATGCCATTCTTTTTTGAGTTATATGACACGATCATGGGGCATGCCCACCTCATTTGTACACAATTTATTTTTACACACCTTATGAAAGGTTGGGTCCTACAGGTCCCCTTCTCCCTCCAATGGGTAACTCTTGACACTCTCACTATCGCTCTCTCTTACAACGACACTCTCAGTAGAAGAAACATTGATGAATTTCGGCTATATGTATGCTCCTAACCTCATCCATCAAGGGGCATCTGTTATCACTGAAATTTCATCCACAAATGGTTACAGGAATCTAGCATCGTAAAATAGTTATGAGGTCACCCATGGACCAAAATTTCCACAAAATCATTTCCAAAAGGTCCAAAACTATACAACCAATGATAAAATTAAGGTGCGCTATGACTACACAGGGCGCATGCGCACATGCACGATCCAAAAACACATTAAAAGTGCACATGCGCATGATGTGCGACTGTGGTCGCTAAAAGCCACAAAAATCTAAGAATGGCACAT
The DNA here is from genome assembly GCA_010110895.2 of Picea sitchensis. Lineage (NCBI taxonomy): Eukaryota > Viridiplantae > Streptophyta > Pinopsida > Pinales > Pinaceae > Picea > Picea sitchensis. The sequence continues at coordinate 37,140 of SNQJ01S0073617.1, forward strand.
TTATGAGATTGGTCAGCCTCCCACCCACTTCTGGTTCAGCTTCCAAGTTGATTTGACACCCAAATCTTGACTGAATCTGACTGGGTGGCTGGTCAAAGGCCTAAAAATGCCCTAAATAGCCTCGTTTCACACTACAAGTTGGTTGCAAAAATACCTCAAAGAGGTGCTATAAAACAAGGCCATGGGTGCACTTCATTTTCAAGGAATTCATTAGCAAAGTTATGTTGCTGCTATTCTCTTGAGGAATCCTTTATTCTCATCAAGAGTATACTAGCACCATTACATTGGGCAATCCATCTCACCTCTTGAGTGGATTAACTTGGGATTCTTTCACCATTTCATTCAAAGTTGTAAGAAGAGCTTAGTTGTGGGGGTCCAAGAGCGCTCCCTTGGAGGAAGAAGGGACCCATAGTCCTCTTTCTTCTTGGTGTTTTCTTTCACTAATATAATCCTTGCCAT
>SNQJ01S0073618.1:6608-28108 GCA_010110895.2 Picea sitchensis
GTGGGTTATCATGTTTACCAATAAAAATGTAAAAAAAAAAAAAGACAAACAACATATGTCATCCATACTACAAGAACCCATAATTATGCTTACATATATGAACATGGTTAACCAAACAAAAATTATATTATATTTCCGTAAAATTTTCAATAAAATATAACAATAAACCATTATAGTTTATGGCAACACCCACTTGATTTTCGCATAGTCATGGCACCATTATCCATGTACCATGAATGTGAGTCATAATTGAATAAGAAGATTGTTTTCAAAACATCAAAACAAAGTAGTCTAAACATTTTACCTTTTGACTCTTTTTCGACTATTTTTTCCATTTGATTTTACCCACATTCCGGTGAGAAATGGTTGGATCTGCAGATTTGAGTGGCTAAATTTGTATAATCGGAGTGTCCGAGGGGTTTTTGCATGTCAAATCCATTTGTGCATTCAGAAATACAATTTAAACAACAAAAAATAACGATTTTGTCCAGATTTACATCGCCGGATTCCTGCCAAAAAACCCAAAAGGTAGAATGTTTAGCCAACGCCGATTGTCCATACAAACTATCATAAAGTGTTTTCAAATTCATATTTCCAACTTACACATAAATAACCTTATCTTATAACCAAAGAAGTCTTCACTGGAGATGTAAGTGAAAAATTGATTAAGGATGAGTATTATAAGACAAATGGAAAACATATTGAATATGGGATGAGTATTATAAGACAAATGGAAAACATATTGAATATGTTTTTCCCTATTATTTCCCCTACCCACTGAAAGGCAGGTTATATATACCCACTGAAAGGATGGTTATATTATTTTCGATTGCTAAACAGATTTGATTTTTCTTTTCTATTATGTTTTGCAATGTTTTGAGAATTTGATAGAAAATATTTTTTGAAAAAATAAAATATTTTTGCAATTTTTTTAATTTCGAAAATAGTTTTTGATGATTGGATAGAAGAGGTGATGTGACTATTTTTAAGGGGTTTTGGTGGCTATTACGAAACTAAAAAATAAAATAAAAAACAAAAAAAAATATTAAAAAATTGAAAAAAAAACGCCACTTGGCATGGGGTATTTTTTCGAGGTGGCTCTTGGATTTTGCATTGCTTGGTGGAAGCATTTGGGCTCATTTGAATAAAACTCTAGTGTGTGAGTGCTCTAATGGCTCAATTAAGTTTAAGTGGGTTGAATCATGAGCCTGTGAAAACCATGTGGCCACATATCTATTCATAAATGAATTATGCTAGTGCTTTTCCACTGGTCGTCATTGGGGAGAGTGGTGTCACAATTTATGGGCAAAGATTCTTAGAGTTGTGAAGGTTCATTAGAACAATTAACATTTTGTCGGCGCGTGACAGAGTCATCTCCAGTATGTTCTTCGATGTTGTGGGTACTTTTATGTTGTTTCAATGGTCAACTTGTTGAGGTTGTGGGTAGTGCTATGTGTTTCGTGGTATAGTTGATTGAAGAAGCAATGTTCTACGTACATGTGGGGGTATTGTGTAACCAATGTTTTGTGTTGGTTCGAGGATATTGTGTTTGGTTTCTTTGAGGTAGTGATCAAAATCCGTGTGTGTCTTTCCTAGTGTGCTTATTATTACTTGGGTTTTCTTATGAGGGTGAAAAAATTGAGAGATCGTCATGGTTATTTTTACTTGGATTTTATCCTGAGAGAGAAGTAGTGTTCATTGGTCTAGGGGTATTGGGTATGCAGTGTTCGACGTTGTTCCAGGGGTACTTCATTGGGCTTCTTTGAGGTACACATTCGCAGACTGTCGACTTTGTTTTTAGTTGGATTTTGTCATGTTGTTCTGTAAGAGATCGAGACCGAGTCTTAAGGTTCAGAGTATGTAGTATGATGCGTCTATTCAAATGGGTGTTCATTTAAAGATTATTTTTTCTTATGTTGAGCAATGATGTATGCAAAGGTTGTTGTTTTCTCATTATATATATATATATATATTTAATTATGGTTGTTAAGAATATGTGCTACATTTTTGTTGGTCTAAAGTATTTCGATTGTCTGAAGAATTTGTGCTATGATGGGGGTATTGCATTGGGATTCTTTGAGGTATGCATGGAAAACAAAATGCATCTTTTCCAGGATGGTCATTTCCTGGGTTTTCTTATGTGAGTGCAGTAAATTCGCACACCATCGTGATTGTTTTTACTTGGATTTTGTCATGTTGTTTTGTACGAGACCAAGACATAGTCTTATGCGTCAGACTATGTAGTATAATGCCTCTATTCAAATGGGTGCTTGTTTAAAGCTATTTTTTTACTTATGTTGAGCGACAATGTATGAAGAGGTTGTTGTCTCCTCATTCTTAATATTTTTTTATGGTTGCTAGGAATTTGGGTTTTGTTTTTACCGGTCCAAAGTGTTTGGATTTTCTAGTGGTTCTTAAATGGTTAAAGGATCTTCAAAATTGATTTCCTGTGTTTTAGTTTGAATTATTTTTAAAAAAGATAGGATTATTTTAATAATTTGAGTTAATTTAATTTACCCATGTTTCAATGGTCGACTTGTTGATGTTATGGGTGTTGTAGTTGATCAAAGAAGCAATGTTCTCCGTTTGCGTGGGGGTATTGCATAATCAGTGTTAGGTGTTGGTCCAAGAATACTGCATTGGGATTCTTTGAGGTACACATGGAAAAGTAAATGCCGCTTTTTCTTTCACATGATGGTTATTACTTGGGTCTTCTTATGTGAGTTAAACAAATTCGTATGCTACCGCGTTTGGTTTTACTTGGAATTTGTGTTGTTGTTTTGCAAGAGACTAATTTTGAGTCTTAAGGTTCAGACAGTGTAGTCCGGTGTATCTGTCCAAATGGGCGCTGATTTAAACCTTATGTTTCTCTACTTATGTTGAGCAATAATGTATGCAGAGAGTGTTCTCTTATCATTCTTATATATATATATATATATATATATATATATATCTTATATATATATATATATATATATATATATATATTATGGCTGTGAAGAATTTGTGCTATACCTTCAGCAGTAGAGTATTTGGATTGTCTGGTGGTTCTTAAGGAGTAAAAGGAACTTTATAATTTAGGTCTTGCTCATCTGTACATTTTATGGTGAACTTAATCGTTTGTTTCAGAAAGAATTGGATGATTATAATTTCTTCTTGAGCTATCTATGGTGCAAAATATTTGATTTTTCCCAACAAGATAGAAGCAAAAACGTTAAATATAATTTTGTTCATGGGATTTCATGGCAAAATATTTAACATAAACTAAATATATTGGCTTTTAGGACTTGACCGTTGTTTTTTTTTGGCTTGATAGAAACATAAATGAAAAATGTAGCACGATTGGGATAAAATTTGGGCATTTGAATCGTTTTCGATTGTTGGTCAGGTTTGAATTTTATATTTCCTTTCAAAATTCTTATTATACCTGCCGAAATGCAAGTTATATTGTTTTTGATTTATATATATATATATTTTGTTTTGCAATGTTTTGTGAATTTATGTTTATTAATCTTAATTTTTTGAAAAAAGGAATTTGTTTTGCAAATTTTTAAGTTTTGAAAATGCTTTTTCTTGATTGGATGGAAGAGGCGATGTGACTATTTTTAAGGGGTTTTGGAAGCTATTATGAAACTAAAAAATAAAATAAAAGACAAAAAATATTAAAAATTTGAAAAAAAATGCCACTTGGCACGGGGTATTTTTTCGAGGTGGTTCTTGGTTTTTGCAATGCCTAGTGGATGCATTGGGGCTCATGCAAATTGTCCTCTGGTGTACGCGTTCTCTGATGGCTCAATTAAGTTCGGGTGAGTTGAATCCCAAGCCTGTGAAAACTATGTGACCACGTATCTATTCACAAATTAATTGTGCTAGTTCTTTTCCATTGGTCGTTGTTGGGGAGATTGGTGTTATAGTTTACGGGCATGGACTATCAAGGTTGTATTAAAAAAAAAAACCACTTGGCACGTAGGTATTTTTCTGAGGTGGCTCTTGGTTTAGGATTCTTATAATTATTTCAATAAATTTAATTTGTTGATGTGTGCACTTTATAATTGGGGTAGGTTATATTGTTTTTTATTGCTCAAGTGTAAATTTTATGATTATACTTGTCGAGAGGAAGTTTATATTGTTTTCGGTTGCTAGTGAAACTTGTAGTTCAAAAAATTTGATCTATTAGATCCACCCCTCGCTCCTCGAAACACTGCCGATAACACTAAGAATATTACACTTCAGATCCTATTGTATTATATCAAATACATATTCAAATATCAAGTGATGCTACCTCTTTAAAAATTTGTTATTAACATGAAATTATTTGTACCATTGTTTATATGGAACTTGTTCCATTTGGTCATCAATGGAAATTCTTTTTGAAACTGTCAGTTCTTTTGCAATATTTTTTATAATTAACATGGGCTTAGCTAAAGAGACTTTGAATTGGGATATTGTTGTGTGTTTAGACGGAACAATTTGTCAAACAAAAATGAGCTATATTGTAATAAATAAAGTCATAAAGTTATGATTGAATCTTCTTAGTAAATATTCATCATAGTATATACAAATGTTATGGCACCAATTAGAAAATTAGAGTTATTGGTGTCAGTAAAGATGCAATTACACAATAAAGTTGTAATTACTCAGTGAAGCTAATTAGCGTGATAAGTTCGGTATATCTTGAATATCCCTATTGAGTGTCCACCTTATCTATATCTCATGTATGAAAAAACCAGATGAAGCTAGAAACTCCTTGGTTTAAATAAACTCTGATAACTAGGTGCGTAAATAAATATGTAAGAACATTGAAACAAATGGTGTTTGGAACATAATTGAATGTGCATGGTTGTTCAATTATGAGGGTTCTGGATTTCAAAGACAAATATCGTGCAATTAGAGAATAGAGTTATTAGTGTTGGTAATTGTCTAATTATGCATTGAAGCTAACTTGTGTAAGTTGGGGCTTCTTACAAGTCCTCTTATTTTGTATAAATAGGGGTTTCCCCGCTTTTTCATTGAACTACATGACCAATTTATCTATAGATGCAATCGTTATTTTTCATGCAAAACAACATATGGTTTCATAGATTTGATGACACAACTTATCAACTGTAGAGAAAAGCTATATGAAACTCTAGAGTCCTTGGAATAAATAGAATTTGTCTATTGGATGCAGAAATAAATACCAAAGAACATTCAAACAAATGGCATTTGGAAGGTAGTTGAATATGCATTTTTGTTTGATTCTGTTGGTTCTGAATTTCAAAGACAAATAATCTTCAATTTTATTTTCCAATGTTCCAAGCATTTGCAATAATGTTTCCCTACTATGATTAAATGCAATTTTTTTTTTTTTAAGAATATTGTCCAAATGCTTGATAGTGCACGTGCTTATCACAACTGTAGCAACAACTATAATATGCATGGACAAATTCCAAAATGCTATTTTAGAAATTTTCCCATGTTTATATATATTTTGTATAGTTATAAGAACAACAATGTGTTGGGTCATCGATTCTTTGTATATAAAAGATGTTTATTTCTATACTATGGCTAGTGTGTGTGTCACTTATTTATATTCCTTTAGTTTTCTTGATGGATAATTTTCGTGACTACCATGGAAACATTGGCATGCTACGATTTTAGCTCCTTGCAAAAAAAATTGGCATCTAGTGTAAAGGTGTTGGTGATCTTCGAAGAAAAATCAATGATTGCGAAAGAAAAAATAAAAACTTGTAGAAACTAATACATACAGGTACACATTATTTGAACCATGTTTTAAATGGAAATTGTGTTCGTGTAGTTTAATGTATAATATCAGTTTTTTGGCCCGCCCTCCTTTTTGGGCCTTTATCATATTAATAAATAACCTTCTAGAGTTGTTGTTGGGATTTTGGAATTACATTTTGTTTAGTTTCAAATAAAAAAGCAATCGACGTGAAATTTTGTATCGAGTATATTAGTACTCAAATAGAACAATGTAAAATGGGTGCAAAAATTTGGCAGTCAATGGTAGAAATTAATAGTGTGCTAGAAAACTATGGCTTGTTCTACCTAGAAAAAAATTGCATATGTCCAAGGAGATTGCTTGTTTAATGCATTGGAGGTGATACTTCATTTTAGATACACTTCAACAAAAATTAGAGAAGGTACAATAGAACACTTAATAACATATTTTAAAAAACAAGATACAGAGGCAATTTCATCTTATCAACTTGAGCTAAATAGTGATTTATTGATAGAAATGCATAATATTAGTGAGCTAGAGGAATATTTGAATAGGATGTCTAGATCAACATCAATTGACATAGCAATAGATAATAGAGGTCTATGGGGTGACATTTTTTGTATACATTTGGCATCAAATTGGCTAAGGATTCCAATAAGAGTTGGTCGAAAACTTGAATGAAAAGCTACTTGCATATCAGTTTGAATATGTCTACAAAGACTTATGACATATTGTTTCAGGATGAAAATCCACTCGCTGAACATTTTGAGCCACTCTTATGAAAAAAAACTATTCACAGATCCCCTGCTCTTCAACAAGACAAGGTAAATGAAGTACATATGCTTGAAAGTACATATGGTGAGAGTTATTTCAAGACATTATGCCATTTACAAAATAAGGAATACAACGTATCTTGTCTACGATGAACAATGTCACAAACTTTATGTAATGCGATAATGTAAAATGACGCATTTGCACTTAGATGCATTCACCAATATATTAGTGATGATGTAATTAAAAAAATACCAAAAAATGCAAATCGGCAAGTGTACATGATACAATTAGCATTGCCTTATATATAAGGGTGTATTGATGGTGGTTTGATTGTTTATGACTGGTTGACTAGAGTACTAAAGATCAATATCTGTTTACTTCTGAAACGGGGAAGATCAAGGCTGCAATGCTTTTTCTACAAAAGAAGCAAAGGTGTAAACCGTTGAAAAATGTGCAAATTCCTATGAAAATAGATTCCATGCTAGTTTCAACAAGAAATACAAGTGAACCAAGTATATCATTACGTAAAGTGAAAAAACTACTTAGAAGTAAATGTTTTCAACAAGAATTATAGGATAGACTTCATAACGAAAAAAGTGGCCATAGTAATCAATTGGAAGAAGGAAACCACAACAATGAAAAAAAAATTCCTACAACTGTTGGATAGAAAAGAAAAAAGAAAAAAAAGTTACAATTGCAGAAAGAGACTTCCATAAGCATATCACATATGTGCCTATTTTTAACTATATCACATGTGAACCAAATTTCTTGCTAAAAGATGTTACATCAATCAAACAAGTACAAAAAAAAGTTCTTTGTACTCATGGAAAAAAACAAAAAGATAGAACACATTGTAACATATGATAGTAATAGTAGTTACATTTGCAAACTTTGCAAAAAAAAACATTAGGAAATGATGTAGATGCTAAGTTTGTTGTTCCAAAAAAAATCAGACGAAACATAAGCATAAGAATGTTGAAAATATTGGATGAGCTAGAAGAAAGATTAATAGCATTGTGGCTACCTTTTTTGTAAATAAGAGAACTTGGACACAAATATAGAAAACCACAATTAGGGTTCACTGGAGGAGTTATCAATGTTCCAACTAACATTTCCAAAATTCAACATGCACCGCCTCGCAACATAGATGAAACCAGTACAATTGCAGTAGCAATAAAGAAGAGTCTTATATTAAAAAATGTTTATTCTATTGGGAGAATCCATGTGCACATTGTGATGAAATATTTAAAACGACTATGTAAAACAACACTTTAAAAATTGAAAAAAGTAGGAATAATTGATAGATGGGAGAAAGTATTCATAGAAAACAAAGAATCATATGAAGATGAAATAGATATTGAAAATGAAGAATTTGATGAGAAGGACAACGAAGAACCAATAACTAAAATACTTGTACATGAGTTCACTGATACATACAACATCATCAATCTCCACAACAATTAAATAAACATTTCTCCTGATGAAGGCTATGTTCCACTAAGAATTTTCCAGGATAAATACTCAGAGGCGATGAGCTTCCCGTCATTGTTTTATGGTGAGAAATGACATGATGATGTAACTAGAAACTTTTCATATAAAAAAAATAGCCAAGTGGGAAGTATTGCACAAAGAACATGACTTTGCATATCATACAACAAACCTATTCTACAAAGCAGTACACAGTATCATAAATCAAGTGCTTAATAACATATGGATTATAATCAGAAAAGGACAATTGAAAGGAAAAAATCTAAAAGAAAGAGATGTAAATTCAAATCCAAACTTGGACTACATTTTGAAATTAGATATTGGGTACATGGATCTCAAAGCAATTCGTACATCACCACACTATCAACAATATACATGCAAGAAAATATATGCAATGATAAGACAACTAGGACCACCAACCTTTTTTATCTCTTTCAACAGTGCAGAAAACCATTGGGAACCATTGGTTAATGAACTAAAATAAATAAAATATCGAACAAAAAAGATAACTAAACATGGAATAGAAAAACAATGAAATTGATTTGTTGATTAGGAATGACCCTGTAACTTGTGCTCACTACTACAGAAATAAGATAGTTGTGATGAGAAATTTAATAACCCATGACATAAAGTACTATGGAAATATCAAAGACTTATTCTTTGTTACTGAGTTTGAAAACAGAGGGAGCGAACATGATCATGGATTGCTATGGATAAAATATGCATCAATTAATGGTAAAAATACATATGTAGAACTTGAGATGTTTGTTGATAAATACTTGTCATGTGATTTGACAACAATTGGGGATGAGTTGAAGATGCTACAACATCATCGTCATACAAAAAGGTGTAGAAAAAGAAAAAAACGTGCATTGTAGATTCAATTTCCCATAGCCCCCAATGAAGACAACGAGACTACTAAAACCTCTAGAATATGACAGTGACAAAACAAAGAAAAATGAAAAATTGATATTTGAGACAATAAAATATTATAAATATGATGACACATATACATTTGATAGATTCTTAACTAGTTTATGTTTAACATATGATGAATACATCCATGCAATTCAATGTAGCTTAAACCGAAGAACTACCTTGTTACAAAGAAGACCATCATACATAAGGATGAATAATTTTGCACAACATATTCCAAAAATATGGAATGTAAATACAGATTCTCAATTTATAGTTGAATCATATGCGACAACGACATGTTGTATCTCCTACATGAAAAATTTTGACAAAAAAATGACATCAACATTTAAACGCATATGAGAAGAACATGAGAAATCAAACATCGACATTATGAAAACAATTGGTAGAATTGGAAAGGCTTTAGTAAACATGAAACAAATGTTTTCACAACAAGTTGTACACATTATCATGCCTCTACCACTAAATACTAGTTCAAGAAAGTGTGTATTACTAAACACGTCACCAAAAGGGCAATGAGCATGTATCCTCAAAAACCAAAAAGATTTGCAACATGAGCCAAATGATTTTGAAGACATAAAGTGTTCTTCAAAAATCGATTATTACATATGTCGTCCTGAAGCTATCAATGGAATATATTTATCTAAATTTTCATCAAATTATATTAAAAAAGGTAGGAGGCGTCGAAATAGTGACAAGTCATATATTATTAGGTATGTGAAATACAACAAGCATAAATATCTTGAGAATTACTACCGAGAAAAATTGATGCTATATGTTCCATATCGAGCGAGTGAGGACATACTTTCAAGAACATCTACTCAACATTGGAGGATGCTTACAATTCTCTAAAAGAGACCATAAAACAAAATGAACAAAAGTTTATGCATGAAACATATTTGACATGGGGCAACCTCGAAGATGAAATAAAAGAAGTTGAAAATAGGGAAGAACAAGTTTTCAACTTAGACATCATCTATAATGAACAAGAATTTCTAGAGCATCTGTGTTCAAATGTCACTAGTAACTATGAACAATACGATTTTAAAAACAATTTGCTCACTTTTTCTTTAAGGAAAATGAATAGGATTTGTATTAAAAGGTGTTGTGCCGGGGAAAACAACATTCAAACAGGGATACAAAAAGTAGCATACATACTGAGAGTATTTCTTGAATAGAGATTGAGATAACAAAATATAATGTCCTTATCAAGCAGAAATCCAATTCTTTTAGAGTAATTACATCCTTGTAGAATTGTCCTAGACACCACGAAACTTTCTAAAATATATAACTAAATAGAAGAGGTAGAATCTTGGTAGTCAAGGGCCCTGAATGAGGTTGAGGTGCTTCTTTAATATCCATAGGGGAAGGTCCATGATTGTCAATTCCAATGCCATTACCAGTGCCTTCTTCGTGAGGTGAAATTTTGTCCAGATTGACAAAAGAAGAGACCGAGTGTTGAGAAAATATTTGGGCCTTTAATAATTGATTCTCCACTCCTATGTCATCCAAATTTCAAGTAATGGTGTCTAGGACTACCTAAAAATTTCCAAATTTGGTGTCCATCTTCCGAGACAGGTCTGTTAGTGCTGCCTCAAATACTTGAAATTTTGACAAGAGTTGTTGCAAGGAAGCATTATTCGCCTATACAATTTCGTCATGGTGCCACGAAAATTTTTTGAACTCACTCCAAGATGTTTCCATTACTTCCCACTACAACCAAAGACAATTTTTATTCCACACTCCATGGGTGATAACCTCAAAACCACAGATAACTACTAATTGCAACAAAAAGTAACTAGCATGATGAAGGGGAATCAAACACAACAACAAACCAAAACCAGAACAATAGAACCAAAAGTAAGCGACCAAAGGAAACCTAGAAAGAGTATCCAACTATAATAACCGTGAATAAGCATCTACCTCAACAACCTAGAATGAAACCAACAATCCTAAAGGAACAGGATCCCTAGAGGAAACGCCCAATAAAAACCAGCACCAGAGACTAGAACCTTGCTCAAAATCAACAGGCCAAACCCACTTGAAAATTATCAACGAGTCCATGTACCAATCCATCGAACTACCTAAAAAACCAAGGAGATGGATTCCATAATGAATGCTCCCACATATTACAATCAACTTTGAATGTGTGAGGAGAGGGACGCAAATACCAAGATAACCCGTCATGTCAACAGATTGAATGACAAACACATGAGGGGGGTGGCTAGGGATGTGCCTAACCCTCGTATCTCCATTAAAGTTTATAATTCCTTTGTATAAAGTGGTTCCAACGTTTTCCCAATGGTCGGATAATGGGTTTATATCTATTTTAACGTGGTGAATCCTAAACTCTTCAAAACTTGCACTCAAGGATAGAATATAGTAAAGAATACCATTCAGGTGATTTCTTTTTGTTTGGTTTTTGTTAACTATCACCTACAAAATCGTCATAGAGTCTCCATAAACTGCAATTTTAGCACTGTTATGCTATTTTTCAATGTGCAATCCTTCATATAAGTTGTAGGATTCTATAATTTTGTTCGAATTTATTCTCAAACCCTAGGTGTAGTAGGCTATGAAATTCCCTCTAGGATTGATGAGACTCCCACCCACACCTACCACCCTAGGATTTCTATGAGAGGCTCCATCAAAGAATAGAGAGTGAGTTTCCTGCTTCTTCAACCAGATTTTGAAATCCACCATTGGTTTCCTCATAATCCATATTGGAGAGGGAAGCAATTTTCCAATTGGAGGAAGATAATTGGTGGCCTAAATAAATAACTTCACCCAACTAGCTTCATGTGGCTCCAAAATTTTGTCTTGCTGGAGAGACCGACAATGCAATAATTTTGCACATAAAGAGGTGGCTTTAACATCTGACTGGCGAGGGGAAATTGTTTCATCCTGAAATATATTTTTATTTCTAGCTAGCCATATTGCCCAACACATATAGTTTAGAAAAACCATTCATAAGCATTTGAAACTTGTCTTATACTGAAAAATACCTCTACATATTTTTCCCTAACTAATGAAAAAATCCTTATAACGAAAGGGATAGTCAATTAGAAGGGAAAGATCCCCAAGATCTAGAATCCAATTTGTTTTGGTATAACTACACTAGACAAATAAATGGAGGATAGATTCATCATCTTAAGAGTAGAGGACATAATGATAAGGTCCAATTATTTCCCTCTTTTTAAGGTTCTCAGTGGTGAGAATTCGGCCATGAACAAGGAGCCATATAAAGGAATTGATATTGGGAAACCCATCAAAGTGCTAAACTTTTAACTATAAGACAGAGCATGGATAAGATTTAACATTTTCCTAAAGAATGTTAAATCCTTTTCTTATTGAGAAGAGGGATTTGCCCCAACCTTGAGCATCCTTGACATTCAGACTTCCTTGAGCACACCTGAGTAGATCATGGAGGAGAAGAGAGGAAAGGGGTTCCAAATGAGGAGGAAAAGACTCCATTTTCCAATTATACCAATAGCCAATGGAATGACCCCATGCTAACATGTGATAAATCCTGAAGAATCCTTTTTCTTGCATCTAATTTCAAAGAGGTGTTAAATTCGCATGATGAGAGAGGCAGACCTGCTCCAAGATGGGAGTTTTCCCAAATTTTAATCAATTTCCCATTGTCAGGGACCCAATTGAGATGTAAAATGATAACAATAAGGGTGGAGACAAGAAGGTTAAATATTGAGGAGACTTTAAGCATCCTTGGATGATGCTTAAGACATATTAACCTTGGGACCCGAAAGTATTTTTCCATATAACATGTTTCCACCAGATAATATTACCAATGAAAAGCCTCCATAGAATTTTCTCCCCCATGGCTAAATTCATGAAATCAAGATCCCTAATGTCAAACCCTCTCCTGATTGGAGGGTTTCTAACTTTTTTACAATTCACTAGATGGAATTTTTTTCCCGCATTTTGCTTACCTCATTTCCATGGAAATTGTTGGATTTTAACTGATATCTGGTTGGTGATTCCTTTAGGGGATAACAAGGCAAAATATTGATACAAGGGAAGGGATGAGAATATTTCCTTGATGAGAACAATCTGACCAACCAAATTGATCCACTGAGAGCCCCATTGAGAAATTTTCATACTAAATTTTCTAGGATGTGTGTCCAATCTTGGGAGAAAGGGTGCTTTAAAGAAATCATAATTCCCAAGTAACAAAAGGAAGATCGATTTTGACAATCATGAAATGGACTATAAGATAAATAGAGTGTAGTACTTGAGCCCATAAATTCCACCCCATGATTTGGCACTTTCGATGATTTACTGCTCCTTTAGAAGTATCAAGGAAGGAGTCAAGAACCTGTTGAATCTAAATGCAATAATCTGAGAGGTTCCTCCTAATAACAAGGTAATGTCAGAAAACTATGAATGGTTGAGACTTTTGACACCACGAACCATCTAAAGACCAGGGATATTGCCAACTTCTCATTCATGTTCTAGCTTGCGGTCAAGCGAATTCGCCATAATGATGAAGAGCAATAGTGAGAGAGCGCATCCTTGACACAGTATTCTACTCCTTTGAAATAATTTTGATGGTCTTCCATTAACAAGAGGAGCCAATGCACGATTCCCACACTAGAAGGAGAACACCTTCTAGCGGAGGTTTTTAGTGTTACAAAATTTGGAAAAAAATTCAAAAAAACCTTCACTACAACCTCCTCTATTGGTTGTGAAGGTTTTAGCAGGGGTTTTAATGGATGTTCCATATAACTAAAAAAAAAATCTAGGAAGAGGTTGTAGCGGATGTTTTTTTTTTGTTGTTTTTATTGTCAAAACACCCTAGTACGCCATTACATAAAACACCCCTATGCATACCTAAACATAAAACACGCCAAAGAGACCTTACATAAAATGTCATGGAACATACATAAAACCAAAAAACGCACCAGTGCGCCATTACTTAAATTCCTAGTGTGTACATAAAATGAAAACACATGGGTAATCCATTACATGAAATTCCCCGGTGCGTACACAAGATGAAAATGCATTGGTTCGCCATTACATTACTGCCCTAGTGTGTACATAGGAAGATAATGCACCAATGCATTTATAGTTATTACACCCTAGATTTCCATTTTGTTGTATACGACACCGGTGTGCTTTTATTTTATGTCTATCCTGGTGCTTGTATAATTCATGCGTGTCAATGCCTGTATTACCCTGTGCATCAAAAAGTACTGAAATTTTGAATATTCGAGGTGAGATGTTTGTGTCATACTTTGTTCCGAAGCACCGGTGCTTTTATTACATATAAAGCACCGATGCGTTTATTTTATTTAAAGCACCAGTGTTGTTATTATATTTAAAGAATGTGTGCGTAGTTATCACATGCCCACTGTAAAATTCTAAAATGATATATATTATCGCATGCTCTATGCACCAGTGCTTCAGTATGTTTAATATGCACAGGTGTGTATAACGCCTTAAAAAGCATTTATTTCTATATTATTTCATGCACCATTTTGTGAGTTCATAAGAATGCATTGATATGTATATATTTTAGTTAAAAAAAAATTGCAAATATTTTTTATAATAATATTGTTTTTATATTTTTGTTATTGCATTTTGATATAATGATTGCATTAATGCCTTATCCAACGTATTACACCTATGTTATTTGAACCAATGTAAATCATTCACATATTAATTATCAGCAATGAAACATTTGACATCATTTGACAATGCAATAAAATAACGAACCGATTTTATTATATATGAATAAGAGACCCATGGTCATACAAAATCGAACAACGTAACGGCCCATAATAATCAAAATGGAACCAATATGTAATTGTTACACTTATCGGTAACATGTCTTCATGCAATTGGGACATTATGTCCACTACATTAAGTGAAATCCTTGATTTTTATAAACCGATATTCCAAAACATACTTGCAGTAACATTCAATTATATTGATTCTCATTCATTACTTGAATTGTTGTCATTGCTCGAGTTGTGTGCATTCCTCGTTTCTTGATCAGTTGTAGGTGATATTGTACTTTGGTTATTTAAGTGGATGTTTTCTTGCTTGACTTGTTTTTGATGTTCCAACTTATCACATTCCATCTACAAAATAGAAATAAAGTGTAATAAGTAAATCTACATTTATAATATAGTATAATATACACAATTGCATAAATAAAAAAATGTACCATAGAAATGAGTGATCCATAAACCATACACATGCTTTTGAAGCTTTGTCTCATGTCATGTAACAACAAATCTTATGTTAGCTCCTCTCCATATTTTGTTTCCTGCATGTTTAATATGCCATGAAAAAACATAGTTGATATAATTAATACAAAACTTTTTTTATTATTCCATTAATTATAAAACAAGGGAAGTTAAACAACATAGCTACTTACAAATTGTTCAATTAAACCTTGATACTTCAACATATACTCACAACCCTCAGTTAACCCAATGTTGATCACTTGTTCGGTCGGCCCTTCTTTGTATGCTAGCACATATTAGAAGACATCCATGGACCAGTGTAAATTAATTATTTAAATACAAAGATCACAACAATTATGGAAACTTAAGTAATGTCGAAAAACATAAGTACTCACAAACTTTGTGATCAATTCTTTTCTTCCTTGTTGTCTTGTCTTATGTGTTGATTGGGTTCCATTTTGTTTTCTTTTCTGCATCAAAACAATTGAAAAGTAGTATTTAATATGATAAATAAATTCGATGTACATAAAATAATAAATGAATAATCATATACCTTTGATGCACGTTTGTTGGGATGCATCCTCGTATGACACAATTATGTTTATTTCTTTTACCATCTCCTTGTACACTTTTTTGGACATCCCTACCAGCATGTATTGGCTTTCCCCTCGTTTGTCGCTTGGAATTTTCATAATCTTCTTGAAAAACAAAAAAGCACAATATTTTTTTTTAAATGAACATGAAAGTAAATATAGAAACACAAATTAATTTTATAATTATTGGAACATATTATAGAAAAACGTGTTTAGTAATAATACCTTTTATATGATTATTTTTTTTTATTGTAAGTTTTTTCTATTACAGGTTTCACAGGTCTCATTGACCATGGCTTCGAAAACGCTTCTTGTAGTGTACGTATAACCTGATTCTTGGATTCATTGGACTGATTTTTGTATTATAAGTGGAAATTATATTTATATGTTATTTCCACTATATCCCTCAAAGCTATGTAAAACAGTTTCCCCTCTCATTAACTTCAAACACCACTCCAGATGAACCAATGACTAAGTCGTCATCATCATATACATCCTTAAGAATTTTTGTCCTCTTAAGACAAGATTCTATTCCCTCACTATTGGTCCCTGCATAACATTAAAAAAATGTGAAATCAAGTGTTTAAAACTTGTTAGCAATTAATGTTAATAAATTCATTTTTTGTTAAAAGTCAAAGAAAAACTTAATGTTGATTACCTTTCGATCCACATGTTTCTTCTATTTGCAAAATTTCCATAAATATTTTACGCTCTTTTTACATTCAGATTGTTGTTAGGAAATTATACTTCCACGTTAAACCCAACAGAAGAGAGGAAGACAGATTTAATCTAGAAAATAAATGACAAAGAAAACTCACAGTACACAAAGATTTTACCCTCGAAACCCAAACAAGAAAACCATCATTCCTTGAGCTTCTTGCTCTCTTGTTGTCCTATTCATTCAAAATAAAAAGTTACATGCCTAACCTTGGTCCACACCTAAGACACAAACAACATCATAACCTCTTGCTTTACACAAAAACAACTCTACATCCAATTCGGCTTACATCTGCATGACCAGCAACCTATTGTTAAATATTAGTAGGAGCATCCAAGATTGATCTAAAGATTAACTAAAGATTTTTTTTAAAGTATTATAACATGTCTTATTTATAGGATTTACAGGAGGTAAAACCCTAAATAAAGGCACACAAAAAGGTTACGGATCCACGTAGATCATTGGCTAAAAATCCTGCAAAACTCAGGATTTTGTTACAGTCGACTTCCAGTCAAATTACCAGTCAACTATCAGTTGACCTTCATTCGATCTTCAGTCAGTTTCCACACAATTTCATGTCAACCTCTTGTCGTTTGACCTCTTCGAATTGTTTTCAGTTACTTCGACTTCTACTTTTCCCGATCGAACACTTTGAACTTCTACTTTCACTTCCATTAAATCAACCTCGACCAAACTTTCACTGCAAAGAATATAACAACCCAACATTCTCCCCACTTGTTGTATTCTTTTTTGAACTGAGATTTTGTTGAAATTTTGTTCACAGACCCAAGGCAGCAATGTCCATTGCCTCTTTGCACCAATAGAACTTCACAACACTCACATAATTGGTCAAAGAATCTGTTATGTTTTCCAACGTGTCTACTTTCTCCAACAACACCTTGTTGCTTTCCGCCATGTCTCTTACGAAATGGTATTGTACATAAATATGCTCAGTCTTGGAATGATAAGTTGGGTTCTTTGCTATAAATATTGTACTTTTACTATTTCAACTTATCTCCATAGCTCTATGCTCAAACTCGATTCTTGAACACAGTCGGTACAGCCATACTACTTCTTTGCTTCCATGAGGGGTTGCCATGTATTTATATTTTATTATTGACAAGGCTATGACCACTTATCGCTTACTCATCTATTTGATTGTTCCATAGAAAATATTGAACACATATCCATTGGTCAACCTTTGTCGATCCAGATCTTCAGCCCAGTCGGCGTCAACAAAGCCATGTACATATACTTCATTGTCATTTCTAGGTTTACTTGGTAGCATATAACATAGTCTTTTGTGCCACACAAATATCTAAATACTCTCTTGATAGTTGTCCAATGCTCCTTTCCAGGTGTCAACATTTATCTGCTCAACACTCTCACTACATAAGCAATTTCTGGTCGAGTGCAAACCATCACATAAATTAGAATACCAACATCACTTGCATAGGGGACACATGCCATATCCTCTATTTCTTCATATGTCTTTGGATATTGTTCAGTAGTTAGCCTTGCTCCCACGGGAATTAACACCTTTATAGCTTTATAATCCTACATGTTGAAATGTTTCAAAACTATTTCAATATATTTCTTCTTATTCAACCAGAGCTTTCTAGTTGCTCGATCTCTCTTTATATCCATCCTCGGAATGAAGTTTGATGCACCGAGATCCTTCATGTAGAACTTGGAGGATATTTTCTTCTTCACCTCCTTTGTTATGTCCATGTTTGATCCAGATGGATATTTGTGGCCACCCACCTATTCCAATTGGCTCCTCTTGTCCATTTTTAGTTCAGCACGTTCTTATGTACTTCTTTGTAATTGTGGGTTATACACTTATGGGGTTGTATGAATCCCTACACATCTTCTAGGTGGATACTAGTGGCCTCTCACCTAATCCAACTGGCTTATTTTGTATGTTTTCATGTCAACACATCTTGTTATACTTCCAGGGCCATTTTGGAGCCCTAAACTTTTTTTTTTAGGCTCGCCACAGTCAAACTGTAAACGGGGTCAAATTTTGACAGTGTAATGTGTAGTCCTTTGAAATACCTTTCCAACAGGCTATCACGCACCTAAAACGAAGGTCATATGAAAAAGTTACGAACCTGGGAATTTGAGGTACCAACTTACCCATATGGACCCACATGACTTTTGGTGTTTCACCTCCTAGGGTTAGGTTTTTGGATGTCTAGGGTTTTGGCATTCATGAGTAATATCAAAAAGGCCTCTGGAGACTCATTGTAATCATTCTACTCAGACAGATGTGTGTAGTAGCCACATCTCTTCTTAGAGATAGCTACCACCACTCGAGCAAGTGTTTCAGTTCTACAGTTTTACAGTTTCATCCTATTTAATTTATTCAATAGAATATATTGTTCACTGGATATATGTGTTGTTCTTCATATCTCTATGTCTATTGTATTCATTTTGTTAATCAGTTTCCTCCACTCCTAAATCTGGATCAGTGGTATCAGAGAAGTTTGCTCTTCATTTATTTTTCTTCGTGCATGTCCCCGACAAGATCTAGGTACAAGAAGTTGGGACTCGAACCAATCGAGCCATTGCAAGATCGGTCGCATCGAGCTCAAAAAACACCCATGGGGGACAAAAATAAAGATGATGGAGTAGGAGATACTATTGAAATGTTTTTTGAGGAAGCCCTCGCGTGACAAAGGAACAAAATGATAGACAACTTTGCATAGATCCTTTGACAGTTTCCCACAGGAGAAGCATATTCATCAAGTGGCGATGCAACCCCCTTCAAGAAACATGTAAATTTTGATATTACATTATTTGAAGGACTGATAGATGTGGATGATGTAGATAAATGGTTGAATCTGCTCGAAGGGTATTTTCAGGTCTAAAATTTTTCCGATAGGGAAAAGATTACTTTTGAACTCCTCGAGGTCATCCCCCATTTTAAGGACTGGTGGGATATTTACTCTGAGCAAAGGGTCGTAGAGGAATCTGCAATATTTGTGTTTTCTCCTACATGGGATTCCTTCCGGGATGCCATTAAATAATAATACTACCCTTTTGGAAGCTATGAGGACCAGTACACCAGATGGACCACCCTGTGTCAAGAAAGGGACCAGACAATACCAGATTTCACAAATATTTTCCATACCCTCCGCACCAAATTGGGTATCAAATACTCTTAGAGACATCTGGTACTCGAATACCACGGTTTTTTACATAGATACATTCAAACAAAAATGGGGTTTTTGGACATTGCCTCATTGGGCACGGGTTATAGATACATTGTCAAGATCGAGAAGAAATTTAAGCAGAAGAGGTGAGAGTTTGGATCTACAAACTCCTCACAGTCAAAGCAGGGAAAAGGTGGCCCCAACCCACACTGCAAGGGACCGAGCCAAGATGGCCACTCTCAGGATAACTAGTCCAAGCCGCAACACAAGAAGGGCAATGAGAAGACGAAGAAGGACACGATAAAATAGTTTGAGTACCATAAAATCCCTTGGCACAACACTGAAGAATGTCACTCCAAGTAGTCACTTGTGGTCGAGATGAAGGCTTCTTCGTCAGAAGTTGATTCTGATTCCGATTCAAATCCAGAAGGAGGAGGAAGAAGAATGGATTATCGATGTTGAAACTAGTGCCACTATTTCTACCACCAAAGTCCAACAAAGTGAACGGAGGAACTAGAAGAAGGGGAACGCCTATTTCTCTCACAAATGTGGGTAAAGGGGTTTAAACTCCATTTAATTGTCAATGTGACGGTCGGAAAAAGTGATCTGCGGAGGTCTTTAGAAACTATAGACCCTCACAGGAACCACTCGCTGACCACCATTGGTTGTCTTTTCAAAGAGATCTTTATTGTCATCCAACGGTGTTATCTTCCCTCGGCATCAAGCCTTTCAAAGATGGTATTGTGTGATATTTCTCCCTTGAAGTTTGTGATTTTATTTTAGGACAATGATATATTTGTGGAAGCGTCATGTTTGTATGAGTCTAGACCCCACGGTGTAATTATTGCTGGGTAGACAATTGTATAGGATACCGGAGGTAGTGTCACCTCACAGTTATTTCTTTAATCTCTTATAAGCAATGCAATAAGGTCATC
This sequence comes from Picea sitchensis, assembly GCA_010110895.2. Classification (NCBI taxonomy): domain Eukaryota; kingdom Viridiplantae; phylum Streptophyta; class Pinopsida; order Pinales; family Pinaceae; genus Picea; species Picea sitchensis. Next base: position 27,145 of record SNQJ01S0073618.1, read on the forward strand.
TCAAGAGACCAGGGATTTCATCTTCTTTGTGATCCGTTCTCATAGTAAGTAGAAGGTTTTTTCCACATCTGTGGCCTCTACAGAACGCCTCTCTTTCAAACCAAAATCAAGTGGATGGGATCATGAAAGAATACAAATACATACTCTCCTCACCATCGAGGTGGGTAGCACTGCCAAGTCAAGCATCAATTGATCTAACCCTAGTTCACCTCTACATAATGGACCAATATATTGGCTCGTTGATGGAAAAATAATTAAGTAGTGCATCAGGTCCGGAGACTTCTTCATGTTGGAAATATGGCTACAACAAAAGATGGCGTAGATAATCAATGTGATATTTCTCCCCTTGAAGTTTGTGATTTTATTTTAGGACAATGATATTTGTGGAAGCGTCATGTTTTGTATGAGTCTAGACCCCACAGTGTCATTATTACTTTGGGTAGACAATTGTATAGGATACCAGAGGTAGTGTCACCTACCGTTATTTCTTTAATCTCTTATAAGCAATGCAATAAGGTCATTTCACAGACCGGTAATTTCATCTTCTTTGTGATCCGTGCTCACAGTAAGCAGATGGTCATCACCACATCTGTGGCCTCTACACAGAACCTCTCTTTGCAGCAAAATCAAGTGGATGGGATCATGAAAGAATACAGATACATCTTCTCCTCACCCATCGGGGTACCGATGCACTGCCAAGTCAAGCATCCAATTGATCTAACCCCTAGTTCACCTCTACATAATGGACCAATATATTGGCGCTCGTTGATGGAAAATGATGAAATCGTGCATCAAATCCAAGAGCTTCTTCATGTTGGAAATATGGCTACAACAAAGATGACGTAGATAATCAAGGTTGTCATTGATGGCAATCGATTGTTTATGAATAACAGATGTTGAAACACGCTGCAACACAAATGTGAACTGCTGCAACACAAATGCGAACTGCTGCAACACAAATGCA
>SNQJ01S0073618.1:28118-50123 GCA_010110895.2 Picea sitchensis
GAATTGCTACCCAATTCCCAGGATTGATGACCTTCTTGAAAAACTCAAGGGGGAAAAGTTCTTCTGCAAGATTGACTTAAATTATGGCTACCACCAGGTTCCCATCGAACCAACTGATGTATGGAAGACAACCTTCAAATCTAAAGAAGGTCTCTTCGAATGGTTGGTCATGCCCTTTGGCTTAACAAATCCACCAACCACTTTCATGAGGTTGATAGATGATGTACTGAGACCCTTCATAAACTCTTTTGTGGTGGTATATTTGGATGACATCCTCATCTTCAACAGAACTTGGGAGGCGCACATATGGCATATTCAGCAGGTTTTGAGCACTCTTTGACATCACAAGTTATATGCCAACTTGGAAAAATGTTCTTTTGGCATGAACAGGGTCCAATACTTGGGCTACATTATTGATGAGCATGGGGTATATGTTGATCCAGCTGAGATCCAAGTCATCCTTGACTAGAAAGCCCCGACCACACTAACCGAGCTTCAGAGATTCTTGGGACTGGTCAACTTCTACCAATGGTTCGTGTTGGGATTCTCCCATATTGCATGGGCCCTCAGTCGGGTGACCAAGGGCGGTGGCAAGGAAAATTTTGTGTGGGCGAAGGAATAACAACAAGCATTTGATGATATGAATCATTGTCTGTGCTCATCTCCAGTACTCTCCTTGGTTGATCTGCAACAATCGTTTGAGATTGAGAATGATGCATCTGACTATGTTGTAGGCACATTTCTCACTCAGCACGGTCATTTGGTGGCATACCATAGTGAGACACTCTTAGATATTGTCCGTAAATACCCCACATATGACAAGGAAATGTATTCCATTGTACAAGCCTATCGTCAATGGAAACATTACATTCTAGGAAAGGAGATGATCATCCACACTGATCAGAAGCCTCTACAATTCATACAGACACAGGGGAAATTGTAGAACAACCGCCATCAGAAGTGGTCCACCTACCTACAGCAGTTCCATATGAACATCAATTATAAGACGGGGATATCAAATCATGTCGTTAACTACCTCAGTCGACCTCTCGTGGATTCACTCACTAGTGTGCTCCATTCTTGTGGACATGAGGCATCTGAGTGGCCCCAACTTTATCAGTAAGATCTAGACTTTGCCACCACCTATAAGCTCTTGGGTATAGACGTGACTGTCACTGATTATCACATTAAGGACGGACTATTATTCCATTTGTGTCATCTATNCCAACTTTATCAGTAAGATCCAGACTTTGCCACCACCTATAAGCTCTTGGGTATAGACGTGACTGTCACTGATTATCACATTAAGGACGGACTATTATTCCATTTGTGTCATCTATGTGTTCCTACAAGCGAGTGTGCAAAGCTAATTTGGGAAGCCCACTACAGTCTAATGGCAAGACATTTTGGCGTGGAGAAAACTGTGGTCGTTCTTCAAAAACATTTTATTGGCCAAAACTTCGATAGTACGTTAGTAAATATATCATATCTTTCACTTCATGTGTCATTTCCAAGCCAGCCATCAATAATTAAGGCTTACACACCCCACTTCCTACTCCCAAGAAGCTATGGGAATCCATCTCAATGGATTACATGTCTGGCCTTCCATCCACCAAGCACAGCAATGACTGTGTATTTGTGGTCGTTGATCAATTTACAAAGATGCGCATCCTCACAAACTGTAAGAAGAATATCACAGTGGAAGATATTGCGAAGCTCTTCTTCAAAAAAGTGTGGGTCCATTTTGGGATACCATAGACCATCATCTCCAACCAAAACATCAAGTCCCTCAGCACATTTTGGTCGAGTCTTTGGTCACTGTTGGACACCAAGCTGACTAAATCCACTGCTTTCCACCCCCAAACAGATGGCCAAACAAAGTTTGTCAATCGGATAATCATGCACATGTACAAATCTAAGAATTCACGAACATGGGATGAGAGTCTCCCATATGTTCGGCACAGTTACAACATGACTCTCCATAGCTCCACCGGTCATAGCTCATTTCAAGTGGGGCTGGGATTGCAACCCTTGGGTCCCATTAATGTTGCACTACCTCTTTCCACCACACAGACCAACTCTTCCCATGTTCATTATGAGACCGACAAAGAGACCAGATTCAATGAGAGGATTCATCACATCTGCCAACAGGTCCAAGATATTTTGCAGAAATCCAATGCTAAGTACAAACAGTGCCATGATCAACACAAGGTATCGCACCAGTTTCAGGTTGGAGAAAAAGTTTGGTTACATTTGCAGAAGGAGCATCTCAGAGGGCCCCATCGGAATCTCTTCCCACTTCACTATGTGCCTTACACTATCACCAAGTTTGTGGGTAGCAATGATTTTGAGCTCAACACTCCACCCTTCCTTGGCTTGCGCCCAGTGTTCAATGTGAACCTCCTTCAGCCATATTTTCCATCATTATTGGACACCTCAAAGATCGAAAAACAACTGACACCAACAGAGCTCAACCCTGACTGCATGGAACAAGCATCCACTGATCAGATAGTGGAAACATAGGTCAAGGGAACTTGCCAACAAAGGATCCATCTTTATCGGGTTGTCAAGGCAGGGAAACTCCTATACCAAGGTAAGTGGTTCACCCGGGGCCAAATCTAGTAGAAGTTTCATAACCTGATGGGGGAACTCAATGCAATGGAGAACATTACTTCCTAAGGGGGGAGGATTGATCCAAATTGATATTGGTGGCCACCCACCTATTCCAACGAGCTCCTCTTGTCCATTTTTATTTCAGCACGTTATTTTGTACTTCTTTGTAATTATGGGTTCTACACTTTTGAGGATGTATGAATCCCTACAAATATTCTAGGTGGATATTGGTGGCCGCTCACCTAATCCAAATGGATTATTTTGTATGTTTTCATGTCAACACATCTTGGTTTACTCCGAGGGCCATTTTGGAGCCCTAAACATTGTTTTTTTGTCTCTCCATAGTCAAACTATAGACAGAGTTAGATTTTGACGGTGTAATGTGTAGTTCTCTGAAATACCTTTCCAAGGGGCTATCACGCACCTAAAACAGAGTTCGTATGCAAAATTTGCGACCCTGGGAAGTTGAAGTACCAACTTACTCATAGGGGCCCACATGACTTTTGGTGTTTGACCTCCTAGGGTTAGTTTTTTAGATGTCTAGGGTTTTGGCATTCATGAGTAATTTAAAAAAAATCCTATAGAGCCTCATTGTAATCATTCTGCTCAGACGGATGTGCGTAGCAGCCACATCTCTTCCCAGATATAGCTACCACCATTCGAGCAAGTGTTTCAATTCTGTAGTTTTACAGTTTCAGCCTATTTCATTTATTCAATAGAAGATATTGTTCACTGGATATCTGTGTTGTTCTTGGTATCTTTGTGTCTATTCTATTAATCAGTCCATTCCACTCCTAAATCTGGATCAATATTGTTTCTGATCAACAACATGTCGTCAACATACAATTCTACATATATGAAATGCCCACCTTATTCCTTGGAATATATGTAGTTATTAGATTTCCTTCTCACAAATCGCAAACTAAATATGTATGTGTCAAAATTTTGATACCACGTCCTTAGTGATTTATTTATACCATAAAGGGATCTTTCCAATTTTCACACCAAAACTTTGTTTCCCCTTACTATAGATCCTTCAGGTCGTTTCGTGTAGATTTCTTCTTCCAGTTCCCCATGTAGGAATGTTGTCTTCACATCCATTTGTTCTAATTCCAGATCAAATGTTGCAACCAAAGACATTGGTACTCTAATGGGAGTTAATTTTGCGACTAAGGAAAAAATATCACCAAAGTCGACTCCTTCGACTTGGAAATATCCTTTCACTACCAATCGAGCTTTGAATTTCTTGACTTGACTTGTGATTTTCATATTCTTCTTGAATACCCACTTTCGACTGATGGGATTTCTTCCACCCTATAATTTGACTAAATCCCATGTCTCATTCTTATGCAAGGATTCCATCTCTTCAATCATGGTGTCCTTCCAGATTCTACCCTATGTCAATTTAATCACCTCCCTAACCAAGTTGGGCTCCTTGACGATGGCAGTTAACACAAATGTGGAACAAAATTCGAGAAGACTATACCTTTCGATTGGTTTTCTTGCTCGTGTATACCTCTTACGACCGGGGTTGGTTTTTCCACCTCTTCATCAGACTTAGTTGACTCTTCTGAATCATCTTCTTTCTCATTCCTTAGTTTAAACCTCACCTTCTATGGATTATTCTCTATTTAATCCACTTCATACTCGGGCTTCCTTCCAACTTCTCTATAGACCACATCTCGACTATACATTGTTTTCCTTGATGTAGGATCCCAGAGCTTATATCCTTTCATTCCCTCTTTGTATCCAATAAAAATACACTTGACTACCTTCTTGTCTAGATTTCTCCTGTTTTGCTTGGGAACATGCACAAATGCATCACAACCAAATACTTTAATATGTGAAAGCAAAGGCTTCTTACCATACCATACCTCATGTGGAGTCATATCGACTAGTGCTGACAAAAGAGACATATTTACCAAATATTTTTCAATGTCAACTGCCTCTGCATAAAATTCTTGTGTGAGCCCAACACCACTAAGCATGCTCCTTGCCTTTTCCATCAATGTTTTGTTCATTCTTTAGGAAAATCATTTTTTTGGTGGGGTATATGGTTTGGTGTTTTGTCATGCCATGCCACACTACTTGCAGAGCTGCTCAAAATCCTTTCCACAGAATTCACAATCGTTGGTAGTTATCAACACCTTGACCTTCTTATTTGTCTGGTTTTCTACAAGATACTTAAACTCTTTCAATTTCTCGAAAACCTATGATTTCTTCCTCATGAAATATATTAATGTATTCCTGGAAAAATCATCTATGAAGGAGACATAACACAGTGATCCACCAAGTGAAGTCACTGAAACAGGGCCAAACACATCACTATGAACCAATTCTAGAATCGCCTTTTCCCTTGTCGCTCCAGATGGGAACCTCCCCCAACTTTATTTTCCATATACACAATGTTCACAAAATTCAACTTTTAAATTAAATTGAGCAAAATATTCGACCATACCTTTTTCATGCATATCTCAAAGTCATTTTTCTTCAATGTGTCCCATTCTCTCGTGCCATAGCATGGTCAGGTCAACTTGACAAAGACTTGTCGAGTTGATGTGAATCAACTTAGCCCGAGTCAAATCGATTCGATTTGACTTTGGGAACAAAAATGGTGTTGCATATAATCAAGTCGACATTCCCTAATAACTTGTATAGGGTTCCAATCCGAGCTCCTTTCATTAACACCATCGCACCTCTAACCATTTTGCATGTATCCTTTTGAAATATAGCGTGCACTCTTGCATCACTCATATTGTTGATAGATATCAGGTTTCTTTCCAAAATCAAAATATGTAGCACACCTGCAAGAGTTCTACTCCTCCCATCCTGCAGTGTCAATCGAACTCTTCTCCGTCTGACAATTTTGTTTGTTGAGTCATCCCCCAAGAACAAATCTCCTCCTTCATATTGTTCATTTTCACATAACCATTATCTATGTGGTTTCATATGATAGGATGCCCCTGATTCGATCAACCAAACATCTTGATTCGACTGTGTACTGGTTGATGCCAAATATACATCACCTCCTTTTCCTGGAGTATTCTCTTAATCGATTGATTCTCATCAGATCATGTTCTGACTTTGATCGCCTTGGACTTGCAATCCCCTTTATAATACCCAAATTTAATGAATTTCCAGCATCTTCTAGTTGACTGAACAAGGGATTTAGATCTACCCTTTGACTTAGGCTTTCTACTGGAGAATTTTCCTTTATCTTTTTCAATCTATCGACCTCTCACCATTAAAGCATCTTTGGTTGATCCTTCCATGTTCTTCCTTCTCATTTCTTCTGACAATATATATGCAATCATGTCTTCTAGCACTAATGTGGTTGAATTACTCCTTATATCCACAACTAAGCTATCCTAGGAGTCTAGAAAAGAACATAATAGGTTAATACATTTCTCCTCCTCGGTGATTTTAATATCCACAGAATATAACTAGCTTATTATGGTATTAAATGCATTTAAATACTCAGTTACCAAACTTCCCTCACTCATCCTCAGAAGATGTAGTTTCTTTCTAAGGAACAACTTATTTACTAGGGATTTTGACTAGTACAAGCTTCCTAACTTGTCCCATAGTTTCCTGGTCGAGTCTTCTCCTAAGACATTCAGAAACACTTAATCTGCAAGATACAGTTGAATTGTGCTCCTTGCCCTTCTCTCGAGTTTCTCCCAATCTTTCATCGACTTACCTATCAGAATGGTACCTGGATAGACTATTTCTCATTGTTCTCGATCTACAAGGAGATCTTCAATTTTAAGCTTCCAAAGCTCAAAATTTTGGCCATTTAATTTTCCGATCTCTATTCTTGAGCTACTTGTCATTCTTTAAGCACAAATTTAAATATCTATGACTTATGGATTTTATTGGATCTAGTGAAACACCTTGTTTTCCCCCAAGACTATAATTATGCTAATACTTCATATAAGTATGTTTATGAAGCATGTAATTATGTTTTGATTTAATGAAAACACCAAAAACTGTTGACTGATATGGAACAACCTTGCAACTGCTATCCATGATACATGAGTGAGAATTGATGAAGAAGGGATTGATGAAGTGGCATGGAGTGGGAGTTGAGTTGTTTTATGAAGAAAAAAAAAACTTGTTTAACAAGCTAACTTATGCTTGCTAAGCATAAACGCACCTCCCCGCATACCTGGTCTAAAGAAGCCATGTGACCATTTATGGAAGGCCACTTAAGTGGTTGAGGTAGTTAATGGTTGGTGATGGATTGGTGTTTCGGGGAAGAAAAGGGCCAATTTAATGACCTAACAGTAGGACATCATTATTTTCCCCTTCAGAACGAAAACTATGGACTGCAGATTGCATCTGCAGGAAGGCCACAGGAATCCCAAGGAGATCAGTGGAGGAAGAGACCAAAGGTGGAAAAACACCACCAGAGACCATGCATAGAGGCAGAGACCAGACTCTCAGCAAGTAGAGTGTGGTATCAAAGACATAAGAAAGGAACGTACACACATGAGCTAAGAAAAGAATATCTTAATCAGATTCATGAGAAGCACACTCAAAGAGAATAGGCATTGAGAACAGAGGAGTTCGGGAGAACAAATTGAGAAAAAGTGAGAGGTTTCCTTGAAGAAAATGGAAACTTGTCCAAATTGAGATCGATCACCCTAAAGCATAGAAGACCCGAATCTTGATTGGAGAGATAATGAGTTGTAACTTGGTGCTTACTAGATATAAACAAACACTGGTATGGGGAGGTGTTACAAGGAAAATCTCTCTATGGCATGGGGTAAGACACAACAGACAAAAATGACTGTAGAAATCAACTCTAATCCCAGGTATGCTATATAAACAAATATGTTAACTAGACAATATAAGAAGCCTACCTCGTCCAGATGTTCAATGAAATCCATCATTGAGAACTCAACTCAAAGCGCTACACCTGCAACTTGTCCTCAAAAACCAAGAAATGCGAGCATATGGTGATAATATGTAAAGTTAGCACATTCAATAGCATAGTCCATCAATATTCATAACAAATATTGCCATGGAATAATAATTCAAATATTTGCAAGACATTAATTGGACGAGAAAAGAGTATTTCTATTAAAATGTAATCAGTAGAAGTGAATGAATTAAAAACTTTTGTGTCGGCACGGTTCGCAACCAGGAAACTAAGTCCCTTACAGTTGGGCCTCCACCACTTCAATCCTCCACCAAAGGCAATCTCATATAAGAGAGACAATGAGGTTCTCAATCAAGTAGGAAAGAGTTTGAGGGCTAAACAATGTGTTCAGACTTAAAAGGATAAAGGGATGCAGACTCAACATGAAGTGAATAAGTTCTCCATAATAACTTTCATCTCAAAGTTGAATTCTTCTCCTCTTTTCCATAGCTTGAATATGGCCCATTTATATCCTTCAAATCGAATTGAAGGGTCGAGTCAGAACGTTTCCAGTATATGGAAGGTTAAGGATCATGGTTCATGTGACGTGACATGGAAACCTGGCACTATTTTTTAATTTTGGGCACAAAACTCGATGTACATGGGTTGTAATGGTGCAACCTGCATATATGCATGTTTTATAATAGTTATGGTGCGTATATGTGGAAAAATATTTTTTTTAGCTCTGGGATTTGCAAAAAGGGACTTCAAGTCTACATAGGGAAATGGAAAAAGGCCTTCTGAGCAAATTTGCATAGGGTGAGGCAAATCTTTCTATAATAAATTCCCCCTAATGTGTGAGGTCAGAGGAGTATTTACGATGGTCAAAATACATTATAATACCCAGAAGTGGAGCAATGGAGACTCAGCTGGAAGAACTAGTTGCTCATGAGAATATTACAATATGTATTGACTTTGCGCACATGGCTACCAATTTGAATAACACTGCAGATCCATGTGAAAATATACCAAATAGTTTTTCATGGCCATGAATATGCAATACAAAGGTGGATATATGCCAAAGGTTGTCATAGTCACGAACATGGCCTAGTAAAATGTTAAGCCCTAATATTGGCTCATTACCCCTTAATTGGGGCATATTAGATTAGTAATGTTATTTTATTTATGTCGGCTTTAGGCCATTAGTTGTAATTTAGATTAGTAATTTTATTTTAATTAGTAATGTTATTTCATTTATGTCGGCTTTAGGCCATTAGTTGTAATTTAGGATTGCACTTTATTTAATTATGTCAAGCTGAAATAATTATACCTCCTAGTTCCTATATATACCCAAGGAGACATTTTCATTTTGAATCATCTCAGACTTGAAACATTTAAGGGTAAAAGGGAGGTTTCCTCTCGAAGAGGCTTATTATCCCAAATTATCTCTTCTACATGCTGAGTACCTTCCCAGGTTTCTACGCTATACTGATGCCTGGTTCCAACACATGGTGGCCTGGCTCAAGGTTTTGGTGTTTCGCTGCTACATCTATGACACCATGGCATTTTCGCTATAACTTTTTTCTCGCAACGCCGTAAGGGAACGCTTGGGGGTATTTAGGAAGACGGATAAAGGTATCGCTGGTTAAAAATTAAGTTCCTGAGGCCTTATAATTTCGAGATACAAACACATAAGATAGGGTTTTGGAATCATCCAAATGAGTCATTGCGTAATTGTCGCTATAAAAAAATTTCTAACATTTGCAAAATCTTTGAACTAGTAGTATATCTATAGTAAAAATTTCAGCCTCAATATCTTAAATTTGTATATACACCCCTGTAAGATAGGGTATCTGACTAGACCTATTGACTAGTCTCAAGAAGGTGTTCCGTAAAAATCATAACTTCTTCCCTAGAGTATCCAAATTGAGTGGGATTATTTTCATTGGATCATGGACAATCAGTAGTATTTTGCGCGAAGTTTCAGAATTTTATATCAATAATTTTGTGTATAAGCACAATTATACAAGTGAGATCTCCTAGAAAGGCTAAAATCGGCAAGTTGTGGGGAAGCTACCGTGAATTCCAATTGGCACATCCAATTTATCAGACTTGTGGAATTTAAGAGAATAAATATCATAGAAATACATATAAGATAAAGTTTCATACCCGTAAGAGCTAAAATTGGGAGACATACCGTAATAGCCATTGTCTAGCGTAATCCACCTCAAAATCAAGGCTCAAAAGTGATACTCCTACCAACATGCCACCCAAAAGGGGAACTTCTACACCAAATAAGCCTCCGTAAAATCCTACTTGGACTCTTGAAGGTGAAGAAATGTGTAGGACATAAAATGAACTACAAATAAGATGGACTAATGGAAGCTAAGTTGATACTAAGATGGATTCAATGGAAGCTAAGTTGGATACTAAGATGGATTCAATGAAAGTTCGGCTTGGACACTAAGATAGATGGTTTGCAAGGATATCATGGAAGTATTGAAAATTTCATAACAAAAGAGAAGACACATGAAAGTGAAAAATGCATCCCATGAAATTCAAGGATGTGGAACAAGGGAAGGTGAATCAAGAATGGAGAAACTCCAACTTTGGTTTGAAGACCAACCACGCTCCTGCAGATTGATATGAGGAAGTTTGATGGCAAGGGACCAATCACATGGATACTCTGTGATATAATTCTTTGATCTCCATAATGTGCCACATACAATAAAAAGGTACCTAATTGCTTTATATTTAGAACCTAATCAATTTGTTCGTATCGATGGCTTTGTTCTCTAAATCACTCATCACTTGGACAATTTTCACGAAAAGAAATGATATCACATTATGAGGATACAAGGAGCAATACCTCTTAGCCAATTGATAAATCTCAAAGCAAAAGGGTTCAAGCATCATAATAATATAGAACTTCCAAAGATTGGAATATAGTATGCAAACCACATTCCTGATGAGCACTTGATCGATGTATTCATAGGAACTTTTAAAGGATAACATTCAACATGAGGGTTCACCTTTCAGTCCAAATCATTGGAGAATGCATTTTAACGGGCAAGAAATGCTGAAAGTAAAAATACTGCTATGGCTAATAGAAGGACTCTTATCCTAACATCTATAGAGAACAATGCTCCTTCTCCCAAAAAACCTCAACCCATGCTATTGACACCTCAACAATTGAGAAAGAAAAGCAAAAGGTTTACATAGATTGTGACAAAGGAGTACAGTAAGGGACATAAGGTGGTGAGAAGAAATTATTCTACATAGATTGTGAAGAGGGAAGAAAAGAACCATCTCAAGATGAAGTTTAGAAGCAATTTCGTCAAGAGTTGGACTCACATCGCAAATGCATTGGCTTCTGTAACTAGCACCCCTAAAACCCTCAAGATCTAAGGATACATCAAAAAGAAAAGGGCAATAGTCCTAATCATTCCCAAGCAAGATTTATAATTTCATTCAATTGTGAAATTAGCCAAAGATCCTGAAATTGCTTTGTATATCCAAATGAAAGTTTCAAGTAATGATTGCGTATTGAGGAACTATCAATTTCTCGTGAAAATGCAATAAGATCAATCTTACTATGGGGAATATGTAATGAATAGTCCACTACCATATTCACAGGCCTAGATGTGGTACTAGGAATCCAATGGTTACAAATCATTGTAGGAATGTTGGCTTTAATTTTCAAAGAACTTTTCATGAAATTTTCATTGAAAGGAAAAGAAATTGAGTTAAGAGGTATCACTGTGAAACCCAGTAAGGTGATGCTTCCAACGGCATGACAAAAATTATTGAAAAAGGCATCAAGGCATTATTGCACAATCCATGCTCACTAGATGTTCAAAACATCTAAGCCATCTATTCCTCAAGATCTCCAAAGGACTGATAAGCATTCCAAAGTATTTGAAGATATTCCAAAGGTCTCCGCACCCACTCAAATCATGATCATGAAATTCACTTAATTCCTCGAGTGTTCCTCCTAACATCAGCCACGACACCCTTAAACTTAGAAGAGTGAAATTGAGCATGGTTGAAGAAATGTTAGAGGTTGGCATTATTAGACCTAGCCAAAGTTCTTACCTCTAATCAGTTGGTAATGGTATTCAAGAAAAGATAGCTCATGGCATGATGTGTCCATATTATAGAGAGTCAACAAGATCACTATTAAAGATAGTCATCTCTGATTGATGAATTGTTAGATGAACTACATGAGCAATCTATTTCACAAAATTGATCTCCATTCGGTAATTTCAATGATCAGAATGAAGGAAGAAGATATCCCAAAACAACATTCAACCTCCATGAAGGCCATTATGAATTTTAGCCCATTTGGCCTTACAAATGCACCTTCCATCCAAGTAGTTTGATGAATTCATTTTCAAGCCCTTCCTTCGAAAATTTGTAAAGGGCATTTTGATGATATAATTAATCTATAAAATCTATACCTTGCGCAACAAAGCTGACAAGAAGCAACCATGCGATAAATAACTATTATATGCTAAACCAACTAAACGTTTTGGAGCAAACAGGCAGAGGCCTGGGTCATATTGTATCTCATGAAGGTACTAAGCAGTGCATCCAACAAGATTAAGGCCATGATGGACTGGACGATTCCTTAAACATTACAAAATCCAGAGACTTTTGGCTTGTTGTTACCACCAAGCTCGTCTAATCCATGGAAGAATAGAAGCACCTTTTAATCCATCTTTAACTAAGAAGGATGCATTTTCACGTGGACTCCGGAGGCAACTAAATCTTTGAACAACTTAAAGAGGTGGGATGACAACTCCTCGTCTTAATTCAATCTGCACTTCACAAAAACCTTTATTGTGGAATGTGATGCCTCGAGAAATGGAATTCCTGTTGTCCTACTGTAAGAAGGAAGGCCCCCGGCTTTTGAAAGTTGACCACCTGGAAGGGAAGAGACTTACACAACCCATTTATGAGAAGGAAATGATGGCAATACTCACATGCATTGAAAATGGCCTCCAACCTAATAGAAATCACAAAGTCAAACAGATCATGATAGTCTTAAATTTCGGAACAAAGACTATCTCTAAGAACAAAAAATGGGCAACCATATTGGGCGATTCTCAAATCGCCTATAAAATAAGGGAAAATGTTACATATGTGGGCGCACCAAAGAAAGTTGGGATGAAGATGTTGATGCCTTTATTTGTGTTATCTCGACCATCCAACCCGCATTGGATAATAGAAGCAAGGGATGAATGGAAAAATGACTTAAAGTATGGACTCTCATTCAAAGGTTGCAACAGGATTCTGCATCGATATTACTTACATGGAAAATGATTCACCATGGTACAAAGATCGCTTTATATTTATGTAAGAACTCCTAACCCAAACAAAAGGTACCATTGACTGTACACCTCTCCAATAGGAGGGCACTCAGATTTTTGAAAACCTACCTATCAAGTGATCAAGAAGGATTTTTTGGGATGGACTTAAAACTCGTGTTCAAAGGTTTGTGGAAAAAAATGTTTGGTTTGCCAACAAATAAGGTGGAAAAAATTATGACTCCAGCTCTTTTACAACCATTATCCATCCCAAGCCACCTGGGAGGCTCTATGGATTTCATCGGCTAAGGTTTTCCAAAGTCTGAAGGAAAGAGGTCATCATGGTGATTGTTGATAGACTAACCAAGTGCATGTACACTTTTTGCGCACCCCTCTCATCCCTTCAAAGCTAGTACCGCCACCCCATTCATGGACAAATTAAAAGCTACATGGCGTTCCTGTTATCATTAAAAGCATGAACCCCATATTCAATCGGATGACATTTTGGATTTAATTATTTTCTGTTTAGGTACTCAATTGGATCATAGCTCATCCTATCATCCTCAACCGATGGACAAACCGAGACAAGGAACAAAATGTCCGAAGGCTACCTCTGTTTTTTTGTCTCTGATAAACAAACAATGGTTCAAATGGTTACCCCTTGCTGCATCGGTGGTATAACACTTCCTTCACATTGCAACAAAATGACACCCATTTATGGCATCTCATGGATACCACCTCCTCCATCACTTCTTTCTAAAAAGAAAAATCTGTGTCTTGAATATCACATCCAGAACCAACAACAAATTCTCCAAATCTAAAGGACAACCTAACCACAAGTACTTAATCGCATGAAACAACAAGGACAAATACCTGGGAAGTGAAAGAAGTTTTGAAGCAGAGGATTGGGTATTTTTGCAGACACGTACCATACAAACAGATGTCCCTCAAGCAAGCCATAAGAAGGATACAATAAATTATTACCAAAGTACTATGGCCCTATAAGGTGTTGCAAAGATTGGTACTCTGGCATACAAAATGGAGCTCCTCGTGATCTTCTACGTAGTACACCTAGTTTTCCATGTTTCATTTCTAAAGAAGGTTATAGGTGACAAGATCCCAGCTCAAACTATATTGCCGAACTGACAAGGAAGGGAAAAATCGTATTGGAGCCTCAAGCCATCACCGACACAAGAATTCTCCAATCGAGGAATAAATAGATCCATTTCAGAGTATCTCATTAAAATGGAGGAAACTAACGACTGAATATTCCACTTGGGAAAATGAGCCTTTAATGTGAGCATCCAGAGTTAATGCTGCTAGGGACAACACTTCTGCTCCCTGTTGGAGGGTATGTTAAGCCCTAATATCAGTTCACAATAATCCCTAATTGGAGCATATTAGATTAGTAATGCTATTTTATTTATGTCAGGCTTTAGGCCATTAGTTGTAATTCTAGATTAGTAATGTTATTTTAATTATGTCAGCTTTAGGCCATTATACCTCCTAGTCTCCTATATATACCAAGGAGACATTTTCATTTTGAATCATCTTGTACTTGAACATTTAAGTGGGGTAAAAGGAGGTTTCCCCCTCAAAGAGGCTTATTATCTAAAATTATCTCCTTTTCAAGGTGTTGAGTACTTTTCCTGAGGTTTTTACATGCTATATTGATGTTTGGTTCTTAACATAAAACCAGTCTCAAAATCAATCTGAAGATATATGTATACAATGTAGTACAATCTGATCTCCCCTAATCACTGAACTCACATAGGTACTGGTCCAATGAAAGATAGTAACAGCTCAAGAAATTTGCGACTATGAATTGATGTCTTTAAGTATTCTACATGATTTGCCAAAGGTGCAAGTCTACATCGTGTGAATAAAGGAGTTTAGTTCGAACACAATGAGACTTCATTTGATTATCGGACATTAAGGTATATTGTTAACAAATGAGAGACAACCTACTGATAATGAAAGTAGGTATCAAGGCACCTAGTACATTCTTACAAGTGTGAATAAAGGTGTTGAGGTCAAACACTTGAAGAATCCATCAATCAAGAGACATTGATTTATTCCCAACTGTCAATGGCGAGAGAACCTGCCACTAATGACTGCAAGCCTCTAGATACTCATAGGACTCTAGGTATCGTTTCCATAATAGATGGGTTGAATTCGATGGAAGGAGACCCACTAAAAGGAGAGAATTGATGCATCTCTCATCATTCAGCATGAGGTACAAAGCAGGAACTTGATGATTTGGAGGAAATTGGATGAAGAATAGGTTCACGAACTAATGACCCTGTGTGTCTTTTGCGTGCGCCAGATGCAAGCAGTACACGAAAATAACCCTCTAAATAGAAACCAATAAGGAAAAGTGTTGACAAAGGCGAGGAAACTAGAAATAAGGCTAATGGAATCCAATACACTACATGAATCCCAATGTGTGAATAGATTTCTTGTCGTCAAACACAAGGGAAACCCCCCGATATGGTCACCAATTCTGTTATGAGGTAAATCTCTCTATGGCATGGGGTAAACCACAACAGACAGAAATTACTACAGAAATCAACTCTAATCCTAGGTATGCTATATAAAAAAATATGCTAACTATACGAGATAAGGAGCCTACCTCATCCATACATTCAATGAAGTCCACCGTTGAGCACTCGACTCAAAGCGCTACACTTGCAACTTGTCCTCAACAACCAAGAAATGCAAGCATGTGGTGATAATATATAAAGTTAGCACATTCAATAGCATATTCCATTAATATTCATAACAAATATGCCCATGGAATAAGAATTAAAATATTTTCAAGAAATTAATTAAACGAGAAAAGAGTATTTCTATTAAAATGTAATCAATACAAGTGAATGAACTACAAACTTTCGTGTCGGCATGGTTGGAACCGAGAAACTAAGTCCCTTTTGGTTGGGCCTCCACCACTTAAATCCTCCACCAAAGACAAGCTCATATAAGAGAGACAGAGAGGTTTTCAATCAAGTAGGAAAGAGCTTGGGGGTTGAACAATGTGTTCAGACTTAAAAGGACAAAGGGATGCAGACTCAATATGAAGTGAATAATTTCTCCAGAGTAAATTTGCTCTCAAAATTGAATTCTTCTCCTCTTTTCCATAGGTTGGATATGGCATGTTTATATCCTTCAAATGTAACTGAAGGGTTGAGTCGGAACATTTCCAGTATATGGAAGGTCAAGGATCATGGATCCCATGACATGACATGGAAACCCGACACTATTTTTTAATTTTTGGCACAAAACCTAATGTACGCGATCTGCAATGGTGCAACCTACGTATACGCATGTTGTATAATACTTAGGGAGCATATGTGTGGAAAAAATATTATTTTTAGCTCTGGGATTTGCAAAAAGGGACTTCAAGTCTGCATATGGAAATGGAAAAATGCCTTCTGAGCAAATTTTCATAGGGTGAGGCAAATCTTGCTACAACAGGAGTTCGTTGAGGGATTGTTTAGCATAGAAGGGACTCTCTTGTGCATAGAAAATCCATTTGAGAAACCACTCGATAAATCTGTAGAGTTTCTGAACTCAATGGGAATGGGGAAACTTCGACTATTGTCAAAGGAGGAAGGAGATTAACCTTCCTAGATCATCTTAAGTTTGAAATCCAACTGAATTATTCCCCTTGTGGTATCATGGCTTGGCACAAGGGTGGCGTACTATAGGAAAGCACTCTATAGTGTGGCCTAATGTTGGGAGGAAAGGAATCCTCTCTCATTCGGTTTTTTTTTGGCATTTCTCTGATCATATAAGTGTATATTTTGGTTTGTTGAATTATGCTTGAATTTTATATGTATGTTAACATCTAAAATAAATGGGAAATGTGGTTGTTTTTAAGCAAGGAATTGAACCCTTAAAATAAATGGAATGTATCTGTCATGGTTTTCATTTGGTCAGTTAAGTTATGAAAATGACCAGTATGGACAGATTGTGTCCCTATGGACCTTGCAGCCTTAGAGGAAAGTTTGTAGGGCATGGACAAAAGCATCATTACTTGGTGGAGTTGGTGCTCTCTAGTCAGGGAGGTTCTTGTGAGGAGTGTAGGACCCTGAACCCTAAGAGGATCATGATTTTTAGGTGGAAATATTTCAAGACATGCAAGAAATACCTTTCGACCAAGTTATTGGGTCTTAGACAATCTCAGAATAGGCCTAGAATCCATAAGAAATATGACAAAGTCTTGTGGAATCTCAAAAATGACTAAGTCTCTGATTCTGATTGTTTTCCCTAAAGAAAATTTGTATCTATTCATAATGAATTGCATTCGTTGATTGGGTGTGTTGGGAAGATCTATATCATTGGTCATATGATGATACTTTTAGAAGGGTTGGACAAGGATGTGTTAAACCCCATGGAGGAAAATTTGAGTCGACCAAGACGGTCAAACTATCGAAAAATGACCTGATAGAAGAGTTGGATCGTTGGATCTCAGTGTTGGTGTGTCGGAGTAATGTCATCAGAGGTGAAGTGAGGTAGATCAGGGTAGATGTCTGATGATATAGGTCTGAGAACCGTAGATCTGTCAGACCGTGTATGTAAGATCTCAGTTGTCAGACTAGAATAGAGAATCTCAAGGAGGAGAAGTACAACACCCTGAAGGAATAACATTTCAGCCACGAAAAACCACGGAGACCATTGGATATGATGAGTTGTGATTTTTTGATCCCTCATGGAAGTGCATTTTCGAAGTGAGAACCCCATAGTGGATTGTAAACTCAAAGCAGAGGCATTCCAAAGAGGAAGTTTCCCAAGAAAAAAGGAGACTCGTCGATAGGAATGAGGGCAAGATTTAATCTCAGGCATAGGTTTTGTGGGCCCCACCTGTTGGTAAGTGTAATGGGTACTCAGGTGAGGGGTAATTATCGGGTAGATAGAGGCTCCGATGAGATCGTAGCCATTGGAACTCTAAGCCCGAGGAACGTTGGATTCATGGAAATGGCCCTTTGTGATAGTGTTGTCGAAGAAAAGATCAACATGGATGGTTGGGGCACTCCAATAGACTAGGCCCGAATAGGTCCATATCGTCACTTAAAGGGAAAAGGACAAACCTGACCATCTGATTATGGGTGTATAGACACATGGGGATATAAGTAAGATAAGTGGAGAGGTTTCTATGAGAATTAATGTGAGTCATTAAAGATTAAATTGCGATAAGAGAAGTCCTCACTTAAACAATGATAAGTACGATGGTATTCCAGAGAATGAAAGCAAGGAAAATTAAACACCCCACCAACCCAAGTTCAAATTAGGGGGTCAGGTGTGCTACACCTAGGGTTTAGCTTAGATACAAGGTTGTTAAACCAAGCTCTGATACCACATGTTAAGAAATTATACCTCCATGTTAAACCTAATAGAAGAGAGTAAGACATATTTAAGCTAGAAAAAAAATGACAAAGTAAACTCATAGTACACAGAGATTTTACCTTGGAAACCCAAATGAGAAAACCAACATTCCTTGAGCTTCTTGCTCTCTTGTTTTCCTATTCATTTAGAATAAAATGTTACAAGCCTAACCTTGGTCCACACCTAAGACACACTTGACATCATACCCTCTTGCTTTACACAAGAATAGTGATGTACCTAATTCAAGTTACATCTGCATGACCAACAACCTACTGCTAAAGATTAGGCTAAAGATTAGCAGGAACATCCAAGATTGATAAAAATACTTTCTAAAGATTTTTTACAGTATTACAACACACCTTATTTATAAGATTTATAGTATGAAAAACCCTAAAGAAAGGCACCCAAAAATGGTTATAGATCCATATAAATCATTGGTTACAAATCATGTGAATCTCATGATTCTGTTACAGTCAACTTCCCATCGGATTACCAGTCGACTAGTGATCGACCTTCATCCAGTCTCCAGTCAGTTTCCATACTCTGACACAAATACTAGTGATCTAATCTTCATCCACTTCCACTACCATACAACCTGATGCTGTGATCCTCTTTGTTGTTGAAATCTCTAATTTGTTGAACTCTTCAATTTGTACTAATTTTCCTTATCTTCATCTTCAAATTTCACTTCCATATGATCCACCTTAACCGGAATTTCACTGCAAAGAATATAAATAAATCCCAACAATTAGAACAATATTATCAAGTTTCTTCAATTTTTCTCTTTGCATGACACGCATTAACCAATATCAGCACATTATTGATTTAAACTTACAAATATATTAAATTTTAAATCAAACTTAAAGAACTTGTCTCCCTATATTATTAGGATGAGATACCATTGCACTCATTGTAATAAGATGTTTTCTTTGAACTTTTATCAATCATCTTGTATAAAAAAAATGAATCATTAGAAATAGAAATTATGAAATTTGTATACAATTTAGTATTTCGGTGTGTGTCATTAAACAAAATGCACCAGGGAGAAAAACATATACACGCATCGGTTTGTACTATTAGTCATTGTGCACCACTAACCCATACGGCATATGATACCATAATAAATACTATTTATTTTTTCGACCAATCGGTGTTTTTCGTAGATATATGTGGCTCAGATCACTTTTATATAAAGTGAACATCGGGTTGCTATTGTTGTACAGTGCGCATCGGTGCAATTTTTCGTTACATTACGCATCACGTACCATGAAATTTCTTTTTGATAAAATCACTGACAATGACAAGGTTGACAGGGTTTGGGATCCAATGCAATGAGTGGTACCATTGCAATGGATACCAAACTCCACATATGCAACTAAATAAACCCTATAAAAATCTATTTCTTAAAAAAAATAAACCCTATAAAAATCTATTACTTAAAAAAAGAGGGGAACCAAAAAAAACAACAACAAAGCTACGTCTTCCAATATCGAAGGTAACCATGAAACCCTTTTAATTTTTTTAACATGCATTGAAAACAGGTTTAATCAAATAGGAAAATATTGAACTAATCAGTAGAATAAAATCACATACCTGAAATTTCTTCTCTTCAGATTTGTATGTGCCCTATGGATCCCTTCCAAATTTGTCTCTTCAAAAAACTCCACCCACTCCAAAGTCTTTCGTGGTAAATCTCTCTTCCACAAATATTCCCTCGAAATTCTGCCAAAACATGAAATAATGAATAGTGTTTTAATTTATAAACAAATACATTTTGAAAAATGAAATTCCCTCTCTTTTTTGGTTATGTTTTCTCACTTTGGACGTCAAAACACTTATTAAACTATATATTTAAAAAATTAAATTTGTCATCAAATCAGTGCACCACACAAATTAATGTGCCCTGGTGTGTATATATGTAAAAACACATCGATACCAATTTTATCGACAAAATAGAAGTGCAAACCTCTGCTATTAAAATTTATGGATATTTTCCTTTGTGGAGGTTTTAACAGAGGTAATGGTTCGGTGCATTTCATAGTGTAGTGAACTGGTGTGTTCTACATATAAAGACACATTGGTGCCTTAGAAAATAATTAAAAGCATCAATCACTTTTAATATCAAATTCATGCACGTATTAATGATGGTTTTAGATTTTATTTATAATTCATTTATCTAATTGAATTTATGTCATTTATGCACATACAAAGAATAATTGTTCATTGAATTTTCTTGAATCATAAATCAGGATCAACTTTAGATGAGCAAGATATTCCACCAATACAAAAATGCCACAAGCTCTTATCAGGAGAAAGATACCGCAAGAAAATGTTTGATGAAAATGGATAGTTGCTTTACCCTGCCAATTGTAACATGCCATCTTCCAGTAACCTACAGCGTGGATCAACAATATTAAACCATCAATTGGATCTCTTTTATGGCATTCCAATGGTATGTGGTTGTTCAAAATGTAAAGGGTTGAAGAAGAACCCTTGATGTTTTACATTGTTGCATTATATTAATGATTGACTACCCAAAGTTGATGGTCTAATACTTCCCACTGCAATCAATAATACAATAGGTGATATAGAAAATACATGTAGGAACACTTCTATATGCTCYTTTTTTGAAAATTTGGAAGCCATATCAACTAAGTTTCGTCCTACATTGGCCAGCATGTGTCCTTCTGTTGATTCAACAAAGAGGTCTTATAGTGAACCAAAGTATGATATCAATACTACCCAAAAAATCACTACTAGGYGATCAAACAAATTGTATGAGTTAAGAGTAAAAATGTCCAAGTACACACCAAATTATGTTCAATTGTTGGAAGGTAGTGATGACTTTCCTCTTCCTATCCATCTGCAAAGTAAATACCAAACCTATTACAACCAAGCTTTGAATTGTGTTTGGTCGTCGCCCATGCCTATGTCCGATGTTGTGACCAAATTCTTTGTTTTTGGTAATGGTTATATGATTTCCAAGTCTAAATAGATGTTGAAAAACTTGGGTTGTTTATCCTTTCACATGTATCCTTTCCTCCCAAACAATTAGTGGCACTTATGCCATTTTGTGGTCCTTTTAAAATTCGGTCTGATTACTTGCATATTGTCCAATATAAACATAGCATTTACATGTATAGTATGTGCATGAATGATTATTCTTTTGGAAACTTTAACAGGAAAAACTTGTTATATATCGACGGTCATCCACGAACTCATGGGAATATTGCAAAGTTCATAAATAGTTGCAGGGCCTCATTATTTAGTGCAAATTTTTCCTTTGAGGCACACTCTAATGACAAAGAGTTCTTTATGAAAAGGAAGGCATCTAGATTTGTTGTTGTGCATGAAATATGTAGTTTATCTCCTGGTGACAAGTTGTTAATAAATATAACTTTTGTAGACCACCAATCGCTCGTGAAAAATGCCATGCATCAGGTTTACTTTAGACGTCCCCTTGGGGCATAAGAAAACGATGATAGAGTAATTGTATTTTTGGATTTTCAATAGAACTAATGTAAATGTATTGCTTGATTCGACATTTGTTTTATAAAGTGATTGGTTGCATGTTACAATCACTACATCAAATATGGGAACTAAGATCCCTATAACTTCTACACATGGACTTTTGTTTTTGTTTTTTTACTTTATTTATTTAGTTTGCTTAATATTTTTATATTTTTAAATTTTAATATAAAATTAATTTAATTTAATATTCTCTTAACCTTAACACATTAATTAATTTCTTCACTAATGAAATCAAATACTTACATTTCCTTATGAGGAGATTCATAATTAGAAAAATCAATAATATCACCTATATTACACTTG
>SNQJ01S0073618.1:50150-65883 GCA_010110895.2 Picea sitchensis
GGGGGATGGGTCATGTGGTGGTTTTCTTGCCTTTTACATGGCCCATGAGCCATAGAAGCTTTATTTAGAACCCAATTCCCATATTTTCTTTCTCCTACAATGGTCAATTATCTAAGACCCAACCCTCATGTGAAAATCCTCCTAAGATTACCTAAGAGCTTCATTAAGGGTCCCAAGTCCTTTGAATTCCTACCCATACCATGATAAATTTCTCCAAATCATGCCTTGAGTGAAAAACTCCTTATGACACTCATCTCCCACTTAGAGGCCCAAAATCCTATTTATAGAGCTTAAGTGGTGGTTCAAGGCCTTGTTCCTAGCCCATAAGACTTAGAAGGTTCACATAGGGCACAAGGTCCTTGTTTTCCACACTGGACCATGGTGAAGGGCTTGAGATCCATACCTAGTGCACAAAACCTCCATGATGGCACTAGTATCCCACTCAAATACCATATTCCCTCTATAGGGCCTATATGGCAGTTCACGGTTTCATTAGGGAGTAAAAGGTTCGTAGAGAAGCATTTTTAAGGGAGTAATCACATTATTGAATGTGGAATTTAATTTAAAATGGTTGCATAACAAAGTACAACCTTCAAAAGTGTATCCTATCTGTCAAAAGAATATTTTTTTATTCTTTAAAAAAAAACATCTATATAGACACAACAAAAGTGTAGATCACTTCAAGATCTTTGCAATTATCTAAAAAAACAACAAAAATGGATGTTGGGAAAAAAAGTTGTGAGAAAATTGCAAATATTATTTTTCATGTCAAAAGATATATTTTTATGTTATTTTGAAAACAAGAAAATACATATCAAGAAATGTAGAAACTTAATAACATAAAAGTTGTATATCTCTTTAAGATCTTTCCAAGTATGTAAATAATGCCAAAAAAGGATGTTGGGATAAAATATTATAGACAAATTACTAAATTACTCTTGATACATTTTAGGGGTGAAAATTTCTGATATAATTTATATATTTTTATGTTAAAAATAATGTGTTTTCATTATTAATGCATGCACGTTTCTAAAGTGCATACATGTTTATTTTTAATTTTTATTTGGAAAACGTCATAGAGTCTACATGGTAGTTCAAATGACATTAAGGCTATTTTAAAAGGAACGTGTGCACATTTTGAATAGCATGTACATTTTTATGCGAGAGCATGTTCCCAAATTCCCAGTTGCCAATTTTTTAACCATCAACTTCATATAGGATCCCTTTTGTTTGTTCCATAAACCACTTCATGATGTTTTGATAAGTTAACATTAACTATTGCAAGGTAACAAAACAAAGGTGTCAACATGATTGTTCGAGAAGGAACACCAACATCATATGGCTTGGAAGATGTTTTTAGGGCTCATGAGCCATGCATAGGATCCCAAACAACCCTACATGCCCTCTAAAGGGAATATTTGGTAAATGAGTATAATATTAGTGATGTTATAATGTTTTTCACTCCATAAAAGAGTATTAGAGACCCTAGACATGGCATGAGGAGGAACACCAATATAGGGCCTAAAGTATGATTTAATATCTCATGGGTCCTAGATATGGTCCCAAACCTACACATGCCTTATAAAGGGAACATTTATCACATGGATATGATATGTGCACCATTAAGAGTTTTTCCACACCAATGATGAGTTTGAAGGCCCTAGTCATGGTTGGAGGATGAAAACAAATGTCTTAGGGCATGAAGCAGGATTTTAGAATCCATGGATCATCATGCATTGGGTTTGAAACCATCACAGGTGTAACATACCCAGTGACTAGGTTGGGCCACACTACCTCAAAACACTCTCCAAGAACGTTTTGAAACTAACTTGGAACATACTCAATACAACAAATACCAAAACAATTTGTCTAGGTGTTGATATGAAATGTACCCATTGCACAGGTACTTCTAGATTCATCCTCTTAAACTGATTACAATTTTTTGTTCCATTCTATAAAATCAAGCAACATGGATTCAACACATGAAATTAACAAGAACATGTTAAACCATCCAAGAAAGAAATAGCATGCCATGCATAGCCATAACCAGCAAGCATGCACACAAAAATGCATATCGGAGATAAATAAATACACAATGAAATATACATTATACAGAAAACACAGAGAGCACTTATATTTTCGAGTAAACATGCACCAATTGGTTGTAGACCAAGAACGTTTCTCCCAACCATAGACACTATTTTTCGTTCACTCTCAACAACAGTGTCACCCCCGAGCCAAAGCTATGAATCCACAAGGATGAGTCTTAGGCCAAATCTAAAAACACACCAATTATCTAACAAGCTCTCATGTTTTCCCAACCACACAACAATCCTAATTTCCATCTCTCTTCCCCTCCATCTTGCACAACCCAAAGAAACAAACATGTTTCTCTGCCATGCAGTCCCTCAGGTTGTTCCATTTCTATCCAAGGATTCAGTGCTACTGGTCAAGAAATATCCATGCTAAAGAGTGTAAGAGTGAATGGATAAGAACCCCCAAACGGCCCACAAGAGGTGTTTATATATTACATGAAATCAAAAACCACATGGCCTTCCCCCCAAGAAGCTCATGTAACCACTTTTCTCAATTATAACCAAGATGGATAAATATAATATAATAAAAATATGTAGTCCCTTTAGCCCCCTCTCTCATGGAATCATAGCCCCATATCTTTGATGTCCTTGTTAGTCCTACAATCAGTGATGTATTTTATTAATATATATGAAGTATTACATTTCCTAGACACTTTGGCCCTATAATACCCCAGTTTTGAGTCCCCATATTAAATAATGTATTTTGTTTATTTGATGAAAGGCCAAAGTGCCTAAACAATTAAAAGAGGTTAGAGTGCCTAGGAAATGTAATGCTTTGATTATTGTCAATAATAAAATACATCGATGGCTACTAGACAAGCAAGGACAAGAGTTATAGGGGGGATATGATTCCACGACATTGGGGGCTTAAGGGGATAAGTGTTTTTATTATATTTTCCTTACCCATAATTGTTTTAATTAAGAGAATCAATTACATGAGAATCTTTGGGAAGGCCATGTGGTTCTTGAATTGCAAGTAAATATAAAAACACCTCTTGTGGGTTGTTTCGGTTCTTCATCATCTCCATTTTTCTTCTTCGTTGTTCTTCTCTATTCACTCTTCATTCATTGTTGCCCTTAATTCTTATTCTTGTTTGGGACTTGGGGGTGAATTTTTGAGGAAGAAGCCATTGTTTGTTGGTTGTAGTAATGACTGGTGTATTCCAACCATAAAATTTATGCCTGCGTGTCAGAGTTGCATTGGTGTATGTTAAGTTTTGTTCACAACTGGGAGTTCTGAGAGTTCCTAGCATGGATATTCTTGACCAGATGTATTGGATCCCTAGAAGGAGGTGGATAGAATGAGGGACTACGTGGCAGAGAAGGGGGTCCATTCTCTTGGGTTGTGCGGGCTAGAGAGAAGAGAGTTGGTGTACTTTGGATTGTTATGTGTTGAGAAACCTATGATAGTTTGAGTGCTAACTAGTTTGGGAAGCTGAGTGACACCCTGGAACCTTCCTTGCGGATTCATAGCCCCAGCTCAGGGGTGACATTGCTCTTGAGATTTGGAATAACAATGTCTACGGTTGGGTGGAACATCCTTGGTCTGTAGTCAATTGGTGATTCGTTTTATTAAAGATAAGTGCTCTCTGTCATGGTTTCCATTACTTGTATATTTATTTTCGTTGTGTATTACTTATTTTATTTGAGATTCATGTTTATGCTATGCATGCTTGTTAGATATGGTTGTGCATGGMACRAAAAATATTCTTTAAGAAATGAGATTGATTCTTATTAAATGCATGTTATGATATCTTATATTTTGTATGTGTTCTTGAATTAATTTTGTTATCAAAGATCGATCTTAAGACTTGAGATGAGTCTTGTTATTTTCAGGATCCGGCCTATGGGTGGTTGGGTACATTACAGTGTGGTTTCATATGTTTCTTGGAGAGCATCCTTGGAGTAGCATGGCCTAGTTTGGTGGTTGGGTACGTTACAGAGTGGTATCAGAGCCTTGGTTTCAACACTGGACCTATATCAACYAGAGACGGTGTTGTAGGATACAACGTTAGGTCATGAAGACATGCTACAAAATAAATAATACATCGACCAACGTAAATTGTGAATGTTGATGTATATGTGTATATCCCACACTCGTAAGGGAAAATGAATAGCAAGAGTTTATAAATAAAATGTGAAGATATATGGATTAAAAGAAAATGGGAGAGTATGAAACCCCATGTAAGGAAATGAACTTTTGTGAGAAAGAAAGATGAATCCAGAGGCAATTAACTCTTAGTCGTTGATCTCTAGAGATCAACAATTGGGATCAAAGACTTGGAGAGGGTCTAATGCTAGTGGGCCATCTTAGGCATGTCAACACCATGATAGAAACCTCATAGACATTCATATTAGTGCCACATCAGTGGTATCCCACATGGAGGACACATCATCTGCAACGTTTGCACCAAAGGAGTTGGAAAATTGGTTATGCCCCAAGATGTCGTGGAGGTGGAGAACATGGTGGAGAACCAGGCGTATGGAAATAATTGTGGTATCCCTGCGGACCCATGAACCTATAGTATGAAGTGGAAAATTGGTGAAGTCCCAATATGTCGTGGAGGTGGTGAACTCAACGGAGGATCGAGGGTATGGAAAGAAGTGTGGTGTCCCCGCAAACTCATGGTAAGAAGTGGAAAATCGACTAAGTATCAAGAATCGATCATATGGATGGTATCATAGATATAAGAGTTGGGAAAGTGTTGTAGACCCACTTCCATTGGTGAGATCTGATAAAATGAATAAGTATGGAGAATCTATCGAGTGACCAGGAGGTCACCATATGTCATAGATCCAATGACCAGGATGTCACCATGTGTCATAGATCGGATGGCCAAAGAGTGAGGGATCCAACAACTCATTATGTATCATAGACATATGGAAAAAATAATGGAAATGAATCTAAGTATATGTCCAAAGTGAGTGCGACAGAACTAGAGGGCACAACTTTGAGATCGCGGAAGCCCGAAATGAAGAAGAGATATGACTTAGATCCACGATCAATCCATTAAGGTAGATCAACAACTGAGATCTAATCAAGAAATGGTTGGACAACTGGTGTGATTTGTGGTTGCATGGCATTCCAGTGAGTAGATCAACAGTCAAGTTTAAATATGAAGGAATGATCAGACAGTTGTTGAGCATTGCTAATATGTTGCATGTGTTAATGAATATTCCTTCACTATTTTTCCACCAATAAATTTCTGCTCAAGACTCACAATTGGACAAGAGAATAATCATTGGAAAGCTAATTCAGAGCAGAATAACCTGAAATTAATAGAATTGGGATAAGTGTGATATAAATCTTCATAAATTGAACATAAAAAGGACATGTAGCATTAATTGACAAATTTAAATTATATGCATATTTCTAACAAAAATGGTTGCTTACACATTTTGTAGAATTAGGGGGTATAAACATATCGGTTCAGGATAAGAATACATATTCAATAAATGGAGGAAGGAGAGGGAGCCTTCAGTCATGATAGAGAATCCAAAGGACAAAATATCAGTGTTGGTAATGCAGAGAGAGAATCAAATGGACACAAGTGTAGAGGGTAGTGAGAAACATTAATAGAGACTTTGAGAAGCCTAAGAATAGAAGTATAAAGCTACAAATAATATAATGGGGGGTTGATGAGAGAAAAAAATCAGATAAATGATCAAGTGATGCAAAGCTTAAATCATTTGTAGAGGCAAGCAAAGAATGGGTCAAACTCAAGACATGAGGGAGGGAAGATATCAAGAAAGAAGAGATAACTACATAAGAGTTGGTTATTCAAGAAGTGTTAGCGGAACTCATAGACATCACTCACCTCCTTACTCATCAAGAAAATGTTATGCATCTGAAGATTCCATAAGTAGTCCAAAGGTGTCTCCTATTCAGTACCAAAGAATAAGACGTGAATTGGACAGTTTGCAAGGAGAGTTGAGGAGGCTTAAGACACCATCCTTTGATGGTGAAAGATAAAGGGAAGATGATGCTAAATCATGGTTTCTTGGACTCTGGAGGTAGTTTCAATTGCATAAATGCTCATCAAACCTGGAAGCTAGAATTTCCACCTATCATTTGCATGGGAAATTTGTTGTGTGGTGGCATCAATTTAAGAAAGTTGAGCACCTAAATGAGAGAACGATCACTTGGAAGCAGTTCAAGAGATATTTTCAGAAGGAATATCTTTCAAATCACTTCTATGATAAGAAAATGCAAGATTTCTTTGAACTCGGGTTGGGAAGCATGACCATGGAAAAGTATGAAAATAAATTCTTGGGATTGTTGAAGTATGTGGGGTTTATCAAGGATGAGAAGGTAAAGAAACAGAGGTTTTTGAGTGGACTACCATATTTTTATAAAGAAAATATTCAATATGACGAGCCTAGGACTTTGATAGAGACCATCAGGAAGGATAAGTACTTGTGTGAGCAAGGCAAGGGCAGAGAATCCATGCAAAAGTATTGGAGGGATAAGAAGAAGGAGAAATATGATCAAAGAAGGAAAGGATTCAAACCTCCTTTCAACAGAAATAGCTGAAATAAAAATCAGTAAGATCAACCTGGTAAGGATGAAACCAAGAAAGAAGACTCCTTGGGAAAAAGAGGAAGACCACCAATCCAGTGTTGGGGGCACAAGAAAAAACACATATACAAGGATTTCCCTCACAGAGGAGATAAAGAAAAGAATATGCACAACATCCAAGAGGTTGCAACAATAGAATACATGGGTAGAATATATGCATCCTTAGAAGATCGAAAAGTTGAGTACCAATACAATACGATCAAGGTGGAAGGTAAGATAATTAATCCTCTTGTTGCTAGTTTAATTGATTCAATAGAAATCCATTGCACATTGATCCCAAAATAGCGGATAGAATACATTTGGAGAAAAGTAAGCTTGAAAAATCCAGTTTGGTTCAACTAGCCACTAGAACCAAAAGAAGGATCAACGAGGTGGTTAGAGTTTGTCACATAAGTCTTAACAAAGTGAATACTAATGTTGATATAAATATTATACCATTAGGATATTACGATATTCTAATTGGAATGGATTGGATGGACAATAATCATGTTGTCCTATATTGTCATAACAAGACATTTACGTGTCTTGATGAAGAAGGAAAACATAGCACCTTGAAAGGAATTCCAAGACTCATTTCTATAAAGGAGATTTCAGCCTCACAACTGAAGAGATGTTTTAGGAAAGGATGTCAATTGTATGCAACCCATGTGGAGGATCCAGAAAATACAAATGGACCAAGCCTTGTAGATTTTTCGGTATTGCAAGAGTTTGAATATGTATTCTAAGAAATACCAAGATTGCCACCAAAGAGGGAGATATATTTCTCGATTGATTTAGTACCATGAGTTTCCCCAGTATCAAAAACACCTTACAAAATGAGTACACCAGAATTAAAAGAATTATAAATGCAGCTGGAAGAATTGTTGAAGAAAGGGTACATACGCCCAAGTGTTTCATCTTGGGGAGCACCAATACTATTTTCCAAAAAGAAGGATGGAACAATGAGGTTATGTATTGACTTTATACATTTGAATAAAGCCACTGTGAAGAAAAAATAGCCTCTACCGAGAATTGATAACCTCTTTGATCAATTAAGAGGGGAAAAGATATTTTCAAAAATAGACTTGAGATCAGGATACCACCAGGTAAGAGTCAAGGAAGAAAACATCAATAAGATAACCTTTAGAACCAAGTATGGACATCATGAATTTGTAGTGGTGCCATTTGGATTGACCAATGCACCAGTTGTCTTTATGTGCTTAATGAATGGCATATTCAGAAATTACCTAGATAAGTTTGTCATCGTATTCTTGAATGACATATTTATCTATCCTAAGTCAAAAGAAGAGCATGAGAATAACTTGAGGTTGGTGTTGCAAGTGTTGAGGGAACATCAGTTGTATTCCAAGCTTAGTAAGTGTTCTTTTAACCAAGAATAGATCCATTTTTGGGGGGCACATTATTTCAGAAAAAGGTATAGCAGTAGATCCAGAGAAGATTGAATCCATTAGAGGATGGCTAGTACCCAGGAATGTTTCAGAAGTTATATCTTTTATGGGATTAGTTGGTTACTACAGAATATTTATAGCAAGGTTCTTTAAGATTACTCATCTTGTCACTTTTTTGCAAAATAAGGGAATTAAGTTTGTATGGACATCAAAGTGTTAAGAGAATTTTAATTTGTTAAAATAATTAGTTACTAGTGCACATATTTTAAAGATTTTTGATCCAAATGAGAATTTTGTGGTATGTACATATGAATGCAAGGAAGGAATTGGTAGATTCCTCACTCAAAATGGACATGTCATTTGTTATGAGTCCATAAATCTTAAAGAAGATGACAGGAATTATTCCACACATGATTTGGAACTTGGTGTCATTGTTCATGCATTGAATATGTGGAGGCATTATCTCATGGGAAAGAGATTTGAATTAAGAACAGGCCATAGTGGTCTAAAATATATTTTTGAACAACCAACTTTGAATGTCAGGTAAACAATATGGTTGGAATTTTTACGTGAATACGATTTTAACATCAAGCATATCAAAGGAAAAAAAAAAAATTGATGATGCACTCAGTAGAAGAATACATCTCATGCATGCTACAGTTGTTAGTATGCATCAGTCAAATTTAACGAGTAGGATTTTAGATGATGTTGTTACACATCAACATTACCTGCAGGTGAAAGAAAGCTTACAACAGGATAATATACAACAGAAAATTAAAAAGTATGAGATTAAGGAAGATGAATTACTTATGCATAAAAATAGAATTTATGTTCCTAGTTCAAGAGAACTTAGAAATTTGGTATTGAAAGAAATGCATAATGTTCCACATGTTGAACATCTCGGTTACCAGAAAACAATTGCAACAGTAGGGAGCCAATTATTTTTTCCTGGGATGAAGAAGGATGTTGTTGACTACATTGTCAGATGCATGGAATGTCAGAGAGATAAAGTTTAGCATAGACACCCAACGGGTTTTCTCAACCATTACCAATTCCATAGAAGAAATGGGAAGTGGTAATTATTGATTTTATAACTAAATTTCCCAGGACGACAAGACAACATGATTCAATCATGGAAGTGGTTGATAAATTGACAAAGGCTACTCATTTTGTTCCTGTAAAAATGACTCATACAACAACTAATATTGCATAAATTTACATGAGGGAGATCGCTCGGTTGCATGGGATACCTAAGGCAATTGTTTTAGACATAGATACAAAGTTTACTTCAAATTTATGGAGGGGATTGTTTAAAGGATTTGGTACAAATATGAAATTTAGCATAGCATACCATCCACATTCAGATGGGCAAACAGAGAGAGTCAACCAACTAATTTAAGACATGTTGAGAATGTATGTGATGGATAATCCATCTAAGTGGGAAGAGTATTTGTACTTGGTTGAGTTTGCCTATAATAATGGGTATCAAGCTTCATTGAAAATGAGCCCACTGGAAGCTTTGTATAGTAGGAAATTCAATACTCCAGTGAGTTGGGATAACCCAGTTGATAGAGTGGTACTTGGGCCAGAATTGCTCAAGAATATGAAAGACCGAATGGTTAGAATTATGCAAAATTTGAAGGTAGCACAAGATAGACAGAAGAGTTATGCAGATAAAAAACGGATAACTAGAGAATTTAAAGTGGGGGAGCATGTTCTTTTGAAAGTGAATCCCAAGAAGAGCTCATTGAAGCTGGGTAGTTGTACAAAGCTAGCAACTAGATTATGTGGTCCATTTGAGATATTGGACAAAATAGGGTCAGTTGCATACATGCTTGCATTTTCTGCCTCCATGAATGTGCATAATGTATTTCATGTATCTTTGATGAAAAAGTATGTACATGATCCTAACCATTTTTATTGATTGGAATTTGATTCAGGTGGAGCCATAGGGAGACTTTCATCTCTAGCCAATGCGCATATTGGACAGAAAAGTCAAAATGCTCTGGGATTGAGTTATAGAGTTGGTAAAAGTTCAGTGGACCTACTACGGTCCTAAAGATGCTACTTGTGAGCATGAATATTTCATGCGGGTAGAATGTCCATGGCTTTTTGAATAATTTTGAAATTTTGATTTTCATTTATGTATATGCATTGAGAACAGTGCCAAAATAAAGGGGAGGGGAATGTAGTACCCCAGTTTTGAGTCCCCATATTAAATATTGTATTTTTTTTATTTGATGAAAGGTCGGAGTGTCTAAACAATTAAAAGAGGTTGGAGTACCTAGGAAATGTAATGCTTTGATTATTGTTAATAATAAAATACATCGTTGGTTGTTAGACGGACAAGGACAAGATTTATATGGGTGTTTTGATTCCACGACAGGGGGGACTTAAGGTGATAATCCTTTTTATTATATTTTATTTACCCATAATTGTTTTAATTGAGAGAATCAGCTACGCGAGATTCTTTGGGAAGGACATGTGGTTTGAATTCAAGTAAATATAAAAACATCTCTTGTGGGTTGTTTGGACTCTTCATCATCTCCATTATTCTTCTTTGTTGTTCTTCTCTATTCACTCTTCATTCATTGTTTCCCTTCATTCTTGTTCTTGGTTGGGACTTGGGGGGGAATTGTTGAGAAAGAAGCCATTGGTTTTTTATTGTAGTAATAATTGGTGTATTCCAAACATGAAATTCATACCTGCATGTCTGAGTTGCATTGGCATGTGTTAAGTTTTGTCCACATCTACGAGTCCTGAGAGTTCCTAGCATGGAGATTCTTGACCAAATGCATTGGAGCCCTGGAAGGAGGTGGATAGCTTGAGGGACTGTGTGGCAGAGAAAGGGGGTCCATTCTCTTGGTTTGTGTAGGTCAGAGAGAAGAGAGCTGGTGTACTTTGGATTGTTGTGCGATGAGAAACTTGTAAAAGCTTGAATGTTGACTGGTTTGGGAAGCTGAGTGACACCTTGGAACCATCCTTGTGGATTCATAGTGTTGGCTCGGGTGTGACATTGTTGTTGAGATTTGGAACAATAATGTCTACGGTTGGGTGGAACGTCCTTGGTCTACAGCCAATTGGTGATTCATTTTATTAAAGATAAGTTCTCTATATCATGGTTTCCATTACATGTATATTTATTTTCGTTGTGTATTAATTATTATCTCTGAGATTCATGTTTATAGTATGCATGCTTGTTAGATATGGTTGTGCATGGCAYGATAAATATTCTTTAATAATTCATATTGATTCTTATTAAATGCATGTTCTGCTATCTTATCTCCTGTATGCATTATTGAATTAATTTTATTATCAGATATCGATCTTAATACTTTAGATGACTCTTGTTATYTTCATGATACGACGTGTGGGTGGTTGGGTATGTTACAATGTGGTTTCAGATGTTTCTTGAAGACTGTCCTTGGAGTAGCATGGMCCATACCGGTGGTTGGGTATGTTACAGGCCCCTTTTTAATTTTACCGTCTCACCAGCCTAATTCATAATTATGTAATACATTCTAGTCATGGGGATCAAAAATGGGGTGTTACATCTCCCTCCCCTAATTTTCAGCACTGTCCTCAGTGCACAACACCATACCAATGTTATTTATATTAAAACACTAGGCTCACCAACCTTTAATCAACACAATCAATCCATTCAATGTTCATATACATAGGAACTTTGACCTAAAAACATGCATACATATGCACTCCAACCCAAAACAGGCATAATGTCCTCACAATTTATAATCATTTGGAAAAAGTTACAACCAACAAGATCTCATCCATAATCTTGCAAAACCCAAGGAGTGTACCCCCTTCTCTACTCTGTAGTCCTTTAGCTTGTACCACCTCTCTTTAGGCTTCCAGTGCACTCAACCAGGAATTCTTAGAGTTGCAGCTCTAGGAACTTCAGTTGCAACAAGTTCACTAGACTTTCTTCATTCCATCCTTTATCCTTGAGATCAATTTCCTTCTCGTGCTCTTATTCCAAGCTTCCATATTTAATATCCAACATCTCATCTGTAATAGATACATGCATTCATCATGAGATATCATCATAACAATTTCACTCGTTAAATGTCAAATCTGGTTTATACAGGAAAATGAATTTCCTAAGCATGAGTTTCCTGCTCATAATTTGTTTGGTTCTTGTAGTAACATACATCGGTCTTTATTATGGATTAAAATAGTGCAATACTTGAGATCATTCTTCATGAAATTTCCTCAACCTTCACTCAGCCAAACCAATTATTAGCATATCTTATCAAATTTGTTTTTTTAATTTCTCAAAGTTGTTTTATACAAGAAAAATGAATTTCTACGCATGATGTTTCTGCTCATAATGTTTGGCTCTTGTAGTAGCATGAATTGGTGTTCTTTATGGTCTTACATCCCTACCATATCCAAGACCATTCTTGTTGCAATTTCCTCAATTTACACGCAGCCAAACAGATTATCAATAATTTTTAAATTATAATTCTCAAAACTATTTTATAGAGGAAAAATAAAGTTTCCAAGCATGAGCTTATGTTCCTAATGCTTGGCTCTTGTAGAAGTAGAGACCAGTCTTCCTTATGGGATTACATTATTGCATATTCAAGACCATTCCACCTACAATTTTCTCAATTTATACTCATCCAAACAAATTGTCAATATTTCATGTACAATATATACTTTCGTGGTAACAATTACAAAAGTTCACAAAGTGATCCCATAATTGTTTACAACTATAATTCAATCACTTCCATTAATCCGACTACTAACTGGAAAGAACCCATAATTCTCTACACATGTATTATCAACCAATCTTTTCTTTCTAGTAACATTTTCAACAGCTCAGAAAGTGATTTCAAAATTATAACAACTAACAATTCAATCACCTCCATCTAGTATTCATATTAAATATAATGTTATTATAATTCATTATGAATTTTCAATACCACGGGATTTTCATAATGCAACAAATAATTATTAATAAAACAACAATCGATTTTCCAATACTCATGGTCACATCTACACAATGCATCCCTGCATTGACTCCAAAGTACCACTTATATATGTCATGCACTCCACCATGATAACTTGGAAAGTATGGCCAACTCCTCAACACATCATCCAAACTCTTCCCAATACTTCCCAACTATTTAGATGCCCTCCTCTTCAACCCATACACAACACGAGGAAACATAATTTCTAAGTGATCTTCAGTTTCAAAAAATAGGTTGCAGTCCAAACATCACTTATAGAGGGGAAACCATTGAGCACTCACATAGAGCTATAGCCTTTCCATATCCAACCATCTCATGGTCTCACACACTACTACATATGGGCAGATTATTCCACGAAAATTTTCCACGCTTCCACTAGTTTCATCATTTTTTTAAACAGGGCGGGATTTTCGTGGATATTGCCACGAAAGTTCGTCGCAATATCGACGAAAAACTTAATTTAACCTAGTCGAGATTTTCGTCGCTATAGCGACAAACTTTCGTGGAAATAGCGATGAACTTTTTTTCTATCTCATTGGTCGGTGTTAATGGGTAGTTGACTATTTTATCTATATATACGTGACTTTAAGAGACTTTGCGACACAATTGCTATAGTTGTGACACTATTCTTGGCTTTTGTTTGAGTTGTTTATTTTTTCCGTCACCCATCGGTTGAAAAAATCCAATTCTCTATCTACATAGCTTAGATTTTGAACTTGCAAGGTTAGTATGTTATTTTTTATTGATGTACTCATTTAACTTGTAATTATTTTTTCAAATGTCCAAATTGCATTTAGCTTGTTTTTTCCTTGATAATATATTATAATATGTGTAGTACCATATTTCATGTCTTTGGTTTTTGGATCTAGTTAGTATATTCTATGGAAAAGGGTATGTGGATTCCATAATATCCTAGGTTTATGGAATCCACATACCCTTTTCCCTTCAATTGTAGCTATAATCTCTCTCTCTTTTCATTGATAAAGATATGGAATTGCTCTTGAAACTCAACCCTGATCGGTGAAATGATAGTAATTGATTGTTATATTCCCTGCTTTAGCAGGGACTAATAAGATACATAAACACTAACCCCAAACTTATGTTAGGTATATATGTCGTTATTATATAAAGAAAACATGTGTACACATATGACCTTATTATAAAGATGTTATCTATGTCGTCATGATGTTGATCCTCTACACATATGATCACCTTATTATAAAGATGTAGGTCATTGTAAATAAACATATTATAATCGAAAGGAGTAGCCAAAATATAAAAAATTGACAACTTAATGTTTGGTATGGTGTAGTTAAGACAATTATTTGTCAGGGCAAGGATTTGTCACAATGAACGAAAATGACAGGAAGCTTGCTCGGTTAAGAGTGGCATTAGAGGCGAGGGGCGATGGAAAATGTTATTGTCGTTGCTATGATTTTAGAGGCTTGAAAAATAGAAGACTTTTAATAACAACTGCCCAAAAACATTGTACGGAGAAGGGTCACGTCGAAGGGGTTATGAATATCGTCCCTTGGTAAGAGGATTCAATATTTAATGTATTCTTTGTAATAATCAGTATGTCATGAATTTTAGTAATATTTCTTATCGGTATTTTTATATTTTCTATACACACTATCTTTTCTATGTTGTTTTTAAATATATAGACGATGTCCCCAAAGTGTCGACCTCCAGAGAGTTATTTGCCAAGTACTAGCAGAAATACTACTTTACATGGAGATGAACTTCGAGATCAGAATATTGAAGCTATTGATCAAGTTATTAATGATTATATGGATGGAGATAACGTTAGTGATTCAAATCAGGAAGATGAGATACATAGATTGATCCAAGACACATTTTCTCCAATGGATGAGGGAAACCAGGATGATAGTCATGATGTTGATCCTCTACTCGAGAAGTCACGTCAACCTCTTTATGAAGGCTCAACAACAAATCTTTTATCTGATATATTGTTGTTGGTGAACCTGAATATTTTGAATGGTTTATCAAACACATGTCTCACATAGATACTAAGGTATTTAATTTGTTAATTATTTATGTCTGCATGTTCACAAATACTTAAAAGGTTCAATTTTTTCCTATATTTCTATTGTTTTCTAAATTGTAAAATAGTATATTGGATGATATATTGATGATCAATATTGTTTACATTGACTTATTGTTTACAATTTTGTAGATTGTTAGGTGACGTTCTATTACCGATGTCAAATATTTTTCGACACACATATCGAGAAATATCTGTGATTATGAAAGAAATTGGAATGCACTATCAGGCTATTGATGCATGTACTAATGATCATATCATATATTACGAACAATATGCATTAGAAAATGAATTCCCACAATGTCAAATAAGTAGATATCAAACCAATAAAGCGTCAAAGAAGGTGTCTCGCAAAGTTCTTCATTATATTCCGATAATTCCATGTTTCCAGCTGTTGTTCAGGTGCCAAAGTATAGCACAGTTTATGGATTTCCATGCAAAGAACAGAAGTCGAGACGATGTTCTTCAAATGCCTACAGATGGTTCTGCATTGAACTACATCGAAGAAAAGTGGCCAATTTTTAAAAAAGAACCTCATAATGTTAGACTTTCGTTGGCAGCTGATGGTGTCAATCCATTTGGAGAGCTTTGTTCTACATACTCAGTGTGGC
>SNQJ01S0073618.1:65893-86720 GCA_010110895.2 Picea sitchensis
TGACACTTTTGATTGCACCACATCAAATTCTATAGATGGACGTCATAGGGACTAAGATCTTAGAACTTTATGCCTAAAATATTCCACTTGATATGAATTTGAGAGATCTCAAGTTCAGGTCCAAGTTCTACTAGATGGTATCCTCATGCTAACTAGGGGTTTCTCAGTAAGGTGGTCAAATCCAAATTCAACGAAAGGACCTTGCATTCATCAAAATGTATGACCCCTTAAGTGGTTGCCAATGGGTCGTTAATAACTATCCAAAGGAATTTGAGTTATTAATCACTTATCACTAAGTTAGTTGAGAGTTGTTAGTTACATATTAATGACTCATAACTAATTTAGTTAAGGGTTGATATTTACACACATTAATGATCAAATGCTAATTTAGTGGGGAGTTATTAGTTGATAGTTGTATTGAAAAGGGTCTACTCCCTCACTTGTAGTAAGCCATTCTATCATCAATCAATCAAATCTTTTTATCGATTTGAGTGACATTTTCATGGAGATGTATTCCTCCATATTTTAGGATTTTTTTGTACAATCCACCCATGGGTATAGAGGTTTACCAAACCCTTTTGTTTTCATTGTTGTTTTATCCACCTGTGGGTGTATAGGCTTCCCCAACCCTTTGTTTTCATTGTTTTTTAATTTACCCATGGGTGTATAGGTTTCCCCAACCCTTTCTTTTCACTAATGTTTATTTTTTCATATACTTGTTATTACTTCAATACTTGCAATATTAGTTCCATTTTGGGTATTGAAACATTGCATTGGAGCTTAAGCTACCTTATACACAATGAATGAAGGATGAAAAATGGGAAATTATTAGAGAGTGGAGAAGAATGAAATGACATTTAACTAGGATTAAACTTAATGGTACTTGAGGGTTTCCCCCAAAAAAGAAGAGTTTTTTTTACATGGAATTGATTTACCTTTGTCAGTAACTTTGAATGGAGAAAATTTTGTCACTGTAGAGGAGGAGGAAGTCAATATGATATTTGAGTCTCCACAAAGTTTGAGCATTGTCCAAAGTATGACTATATTGCAATTGCTTGCTAACAAAGATCAAGCTCTATTGGTTGGAAGTAAACTTGTCCTTATCATGGATATTATGTTCACATTGTCAACGATGTCCAAGATTTTCATCTAAAAGGTGTTAGTGTTCCCAAAAAGGGTTTCCAAAAAGAAATAAAATCCCACTCTCAAGTGAATCCTAAGGGGCACCCTCTTAATTAATGCATAAACTTTATTAAATAAGTGGCGGGGATTTGTTGGCTTCAACACATTTCCTTTTGTTTCCAACCTACAACAACATATTCCTCTACAACGTTTGTATGTAGAAATGGTTCTTGAGAGATGAGAGCCTCCATGTAAGCTTGGACATATGATATGCTACACAAAGTTTGTGGTATGTAGGGATGCATACCCAATACATGTAGATACCTCCAAAAAACAATCAAGGGATGACAAAGTATGTCAAGGATAGGTCATAGAGGACCTTACCCCAAACATATAAATATTAGAAATATATTAATATTTTAAATTTAAACTTTGAAATTAATCATTAACAATACAAACATGAATGCTGATACAAGAGAGGACCTTTCAAAGTTGAATCTAATGAAAACACATTGCAAATCCTTTGTCATTATGAGTTTTCAACTACCAAATAATTTCCCAGTCCATTCGGGCTCTAGGTGGTCTCAAGTTCAAGTTCAAGTGCTAGCATATGGTTTCCTCATGCTAGCTAGGTGTTTCTCAATAAGGTGGTCATACCCTACCCTAACATTATTGGTAGCCCGACCTAGAATAAAATAATGTTAGAATACAATACAAATGAGTCTTAGGACATTTACCATGGATGGGATGAAAACCGTGTTCCCTCCTCTGCAAATCCGTGTGCCCTCCTCTGCAAATCCATGTGCCCTAGCCTCCTCCCACGTTCCCTCCTCCCGTGTGCCTCTCCCTCCTTCTCCTCCTTCTCCCTTCC
Organism: Picea sitchensis; assembly: GCA_010110895.2. Taxonomy (NCBI): domain Eukaryota; kingdom Viridiplantae; phylum Streptophyta; class Pinopsida; order Pinales; family Pinaceae; genus Picea; species Picea sitchensis. The sequence continues at coordinate 67,887 of SNQJ01S0073618.1, forward strand.
ACTAAGAGTGCAAATACTGTGCCCTAGCCTCCTCCCGTGCGTGCAAATACTCGTGCCCTAGCCTGCATACGTAACCCTTGGTGCACGACTGTGTATAGTGGTGAGTGTGTCAAGCAACTCTAAATCCGTGCATAACCCAGCCTGGTGTGCGATTCTGTATAGTGGTCGTGACTCACTATTGTGTGTGACTGTGTATAGTGGCGCGCATGATTTGTATTTTGTTTTATGTTGTATTATTTTCGTTTATTTATTTCTTTATTGTTTATATATATATATATATATATATATATACAAAATTTATAAATATTGAGTTCCATTCCTATCCATGGAAATAGGTTTTATTCCTGACACAAGAATGGATTAATGCTTTAAGGATGACCCTAGGAATGACTCAATACAAAATATAAGTAGTTTCATTAAGATTGTTAATAGTAGAGATGCCAACCATGAAATTACTACAAGAGGAATTGAGGAACATTTGGAAAATTCTTACATTTTATTCTTAGCCATGGACATGGGTTGGATTCCTAGCATGAGTGTGGCTTGGTGTTTTCTAGATGGCCCTATGCATTATATTCACAGTAAAGGACAATCAATTAGCATATATAATATTAGAGAGACCAGACATTAAATTATTGTAACTGGAGTTGAAGATGCCCTTAGGCTTGAGATTCAAAATATATGTTGTTGGGTTAAAATGGTTAGTACTAAAATTCACATGCACAAAATTATCACAAGTGGATTTGAGAATGTCCTTAGACATGAGATCCAAAAGATACAACACTGAGTCAGGATGAACAACATTAGAGTTCCCATGCAAAACATTATTCATAATGGAGTTGAGGGTGCCCTTGGGCATGAGATGCAAAAGACATGTCATTAATTGTCGACTATTATAAGTGGAGTTGAAGAGGATTAACCTCCAATGATTTTTTTATGGTTCCAAGTGTCATATAACAAGTTCCATTGATGAGGAAGTAGACTCTAATTGAAAAATATTGACCTCGCATTCTTGAGGATGTTGATTTGTCAACTATCATGTGTGGAAATCATAAGGATGGGCCTTGAAAATGGGTATTTTACCCTTGAGAATGGGTATGATGACGATGGCGACAATGATGATCATTATTGTCATGGTCTTCATTGTCATCAATACAATCATTGTCGATCATCATTATCAGTGAGATTTTTTTTTTGTCATCATCATCAGCATCTTCATGGTCATTGTTGTCATAATTGTCATTATCATTGGTAAAATCAACATCATCATCATAATTAGTACAATTAATATCGCCATCATCATCATTATCATTGTATCTGATCTTCTTCTCTCATTCTTCTCCTTCATCTCTTTCTCATCATCGTCATCGCACATTATGAGTACATTCAATAATACCAAATCATTATTGTCATTATCATCATAGTCATCAACATCATATAATCACATCATCATTTCCATCATAATCATAATCATCGTTATTGTAATATAATCGAACATCATCATCAACCTCATCATAATCACCATCATCGTTATTGTAATATAATCGAACATCGTTTTTTGCTCATTTCTTTAGTTTTCTAACATTGTTCCACCAAATCTATTGATCTCAAATTGGGGTTGTGCCCCAAGTGTCTATCCTAGGATCATTTAGAGCACCTAGAGCTATCAAGGCCATAATTCTCTAGTTTATCACAATTAATACTCTATAGAGAAAATCAAAACCAGAACTAAGACAAGAATGTGCAACTGTGAAAAAAGAGGCAAAAAAACCCTAGCAAAGAAGTGAATAGGGGTCATAAAACATCTCATGATGAAGCTAGGTTTAAATATAACAACAAAACCAGGAATGCAAGTAGAGTCAATTAAAGGATGTAATAGGATTGGAAAAAAATATTTATATGTTAACTTTGTTAAAACCTTTATCTCATTGATTTTTTATAATTTTATAATATTTTTCTTATCATAAGCTTGCATCGTATAGATGATTTTCATAAAAAATAATGCTTATTTCATGGCATGAACAATGAATTGATTTTCATTATTGTACTATACAACAAAAAGGTGATTGGATTACAATGCATTCCTTTGGAAAAGATGATCATAAGGTGCAAATTAGATATATCTGGAAGATGTTGATATCATCATGTGATTATATGATGATGACAATGAAGATGAAAATTATTAGAATGATGACGATGATCATCATTTCCAACGTCATCGTCATCGTTAGTATAGTCATCATCATCAATAAATTCATCATTCATGGACCCTACATTGTGTTAGAATGGAAAGGTGTCTTGTATGTGTTAGAATTCAAGATACATGATTTGGAACTATATGCTTTGGACCATTTGGCTTATATATCCTATGATTGACACATTATATGGAACTATATGCTTTGGACCATTTGGCTTATATATCCTATGATTGACACATTATAATGTCATGTGCTTGCTTATAATGGGATTAGTATTGATCCTGGTGTTCATTGACATTATTACGTTGATATTGTTAAAGGTTTTGTGTGAATGTATATGAGATTAAGGGAGTATATATTAGACAATGTCTAAAGTGTAGTATATATACAAAATGGCTAGACAACGTGTGGAATATACTAACATGTGTTCTTGCAACTCTAGATCTCCTAGATGCTCACATCAACTTCTAACAATGTGTTAACAATATTCATAGCCAAATCTTTCCTTAATTAATTATAACTCCCAAGTTTCAAAATGTACTTTACATGTCTTGATAAGTTAATGTATTCAACATCCCCAAGGAATTGGTGTGATAGATAAGTTTTCCACCTCTCAATTGTTAAGATTGTGTCGCTGATCATAATTTGATACAATAAATAGTCCCATGAATCATGTATTAGGGAATAAATCCTTAGATCTTCATCATCAATTAATGGTTTATGCCCCAAGGATCATTCTTGTTATGCTCAATATTTTAAGTTGGGCCTATAATCATCCTTGTAATTTTAATTGATGTGTTTCATGACCAAATATCTTTAACAATGTTACATGTACCTAGGGAAAGCATGACAAAATGACCTATTGATTGGAGCCTTTGGCATGAATGGACAATGTTTTATGATGTAAGTGGCCTATTTAAAAAATGGGAATTTAACTCATATGTATGACCATAAGATGCATGGAAAGTTATTCATTAGAATTTTTGGGGGGGAAAGGAAGACAATGGAGTAATCAACATGTCAAACAAAGGAACTCATTTTTTTCCTTTGTTGAAGGTCACTTATAGGATCTTTATAGAGATAGAATCAAGAGGCTCTTGAGGGCCTACCAATAAATTAGGATCCATAAGTTGTTGCATGTGTAGCTTACAACAATAAATGGCCTCCACTTAGAACCATGTCCTCAAGCATAAAAAGGAAAAAATTGATAAGTTCATCTCCTCTTCAAAAATAAAACATATAAAGATCATATAAAAGATATAAACACATACCTCTTCTTTTCAAAATTAAATATCGGGCCATCTTCTTCATCCAACTCGCCAACATTTGTATCAGGATCTGTTTCATAATCTATATTGGTGAAAGGCTCCATTCCTATCAACATCATCATCAACGCCATTTTATCTAATATAGTAATCGATATCATCAATCAGATCGTCGTCTCCTACATTTGAATGATCAACTTATACATCTTCTTCAATTGACATCGACTACATGAGCTTACCTTCCTCGACCGTGATAATCATGATCTTCTTCCTCATTATTATCTTCATCCTCACTACATGATTGTACTTCTTCCGTTTCTTCCTCTTGATCATATCTAACAACGTATGACCAACTCGCTTTACTGTGCAATTCCTCTCCTATAAAATACTTGCTCACATTGACTTGAAGAACATAAGGCTTTGTACCCTGCTCAAATGCCCTTGTATTAACCATGGTAAATCCATTATCATGCCTTTTCAATAACAGTTTTTCGTGATCATGCATCCATAGCTTTTACCATTTAACCTCAAACAAACAATTTTAAAGGAATTAAAATCACACTCAATTATATCCTCCAAATGGCCATAGTACCTTGTTGGTCACTATAACTGCTTAATTAATTTAAAATCAATCAAGTGCTACATAAATTGTCAACCTGTGGAAGCTCCATTTTTCAAAGATAACCACGCACTATATATGCTCAATTCCAAAAGCAACCTAGAGTTGTAGTAAAGGAAACTATATTAATCACACTTGCCTTTGATGAAAAAATAGAAAAAAAAAAAAAAAAAAAAAAAAAACCTACCTATTGCAGAGCTTAAAGAGATGATCAATCTAAAGAATCTTGGATTACATTGCACAACAACTCTAAATGAAAGAACAACTATTCTCAGAACTGCAGAACAAGAACCTATTCCCAAGTAGGAACTCCAGCACCTTTGTTTCGACACTTCATGAAAACATTAATGCATTGAAGGATAACTATATCTAATCAGAGAACAAAACCCTTAATCCCTTCCTTTAAGCACGAACCTTTAGTACCACCGGACAGTTAATAATTCATCAAATAATTGAAAGTCAATTACTCTAACGTAGAGAACATGACCCTTAATTCCTTCCTTTAAAAAGGAACCTTTAGTACCCGGCCTCGACAGTAATATCTCCTTAAATTCATAACACATGAGTGCCAACTAAAATGATTATCAATTATCCAAGCATGAACCACATGAAAACCGCTATGAAACTAACGGGTGAATCTTGTGAAAAAAGGTGGGCCTCCCTTCACAAGATTCCCCTAAGTCGAAAAGGCTAGAGAAGGATGCCCAAATGGTCTTTATTTTCTATCAATGTATCATATTACAATCTGAAAATGAAGTGCATCCTTCTCTGTAAAACCTTCTTAGTACCAAAAATTGGAGATCCTTCGAATGATGATTCCCTCTTTTAAATAGGAGGAAATCATCATTCGATACAATTGATCAAAATTATAGATGTATATCTGAGTCCCATTCTTAGTCGGATCGACTTTCTAAATTGGAATAGGATGTCCTAGTCTCCCAACATAATGCCATTACAAGGCCGAATGAGGTGTTGTCATACTACCGGAGTAACGCTCTCTTGTTGTCATTGCTGCATGTTGTTTTTAGCATCACAAATCGGGTCGCTTCAGCCACGGTGATTTTGCTTTGAATGTTTCAACACCGTGTAGTAGCTGCATGGTTGATAGCTTGGCTTACTGCATCCAGTCAATATGTGTGGAAGTCAGCCGCTGACCACTGACCGTAACGACTTCCTTTGTGTTTCAAAATCGCCGATCGGATCGTGGTAACAACTTCAGGTTTCAAAGATCGCCGACTATGGACTGTAACAACTTCATGGAATTGTCAAGCCGCCATCAGCTCCTCAAAATGCTAATCTGTAGTTTGAACTGCTTCAACACTTATACATTTCTAATCAATGGTTAAGCACGCAGAGTAATGTGAAATTATATGCAAAACAAATAAAACATAGTAGCAGAAGAGATGTTATATACCTTTTGAAAGATAAGATAAGGGATAATATGAGTTTAAATGTGAGTGATCAGAGTGTAATAGTGGCAAAAGTATGGGAAAAGGTACATTGTGTGGTCCTAACATCCCCCTCTTAACTCAAGGTGTTGTCCTCAGTAACTTCACTTTGAATCGAATCAATAATCGACTTTGAGCGCAAGTTACTCGCTAAGCAAGAGTCATGGAGGTACTCATCCATTGGTTTGAACCCTTGGACCGACATTGTATCCCTTTGCTGTTTTTTTTGCCTTCTTAGGCAGCTTATAATGGATTTGATATCTTCCTATCGCAAACCAGAGGATAGGAAAATAAAATCAGTAATTCCCATCCGTTTTCAACACATTGTCAACGTGACCGATGTAGTTGGCACCGGAGATTGCCACCGAGATTAGTAGGGTTAAAAAGGATTGTGTTCCCTGCCTTTTCTCCGCGTGGATCGTCACAAATGGTGTTATTTGCCCAGAGTGGGAAGCAATCTCTGTGGATCTGATAAAGTGTTAACAATCTTGGAGCATTGTTGATTGTAGTTGCTTAACATGTTCAGTCATCCCTGGTCTCTTTAAGAATTGATAATATTCTATGACAAAGGTGGTTACCTTCTGAGGTTCTGGTCTTATCCAAAGAAGGCGATTATCTCTTGGTAGCCAAGAGTCATCCCCGCCACAAAAATCCGTATCAGGGAGAAAGGAGGTGAATGCTCAAATCTGAATGTCCCCAACAAGAGGAATAAGGTTCAACCCACTTACTCTCTGAATGGCCTCGTTATGAAAATACGCCTCACAAAGGAGGTGTTGATACCTAGCGATGCTTCAGAAGGTTTTGACAAAATATGTTGATTGTATTACTGCATGGGGTTTTCCTTCTGTGATTGATTTGATCTCAAACCATGTAAGCCGCTCCATAAGGAACAAGGAGTAATTGTAGGATGGTTTTCTTATGTAATAATAGCTTTGTGCCAAGTCAAATACCAGGACCAATCTGCTTTTCAACTCTTTGTTCTATTTCTTAAGGGCACGATATTCCTGGCGTGTCTGCTCTAAAGCTCCCAATTTGAGTAGGTATGATTTATCCGTATTACCAGCCCCGCAGCTTTGAAATCGTAGCAACATACTCTTCCATTTCTGTATTATTGCCTTCTCATCCTATGGCTGAGTTTGTGTTTCAAATAAGGTAAGCAGGGTGAGGTAAGGTCTAAGTAGATTGTTCCACAAAAGTGTGGAGATTGATCTAGATGGGAGGTGTAAATTCCTCAATAGGCGTTGTCTCAGATAGCTTTATTAACAAAAGCGGGTTTCATTTGTTGCACGCGTGGCTCACCTTTAATCTTGGGAGGGTCCCTACTGGTTCTGTGTTTTAGTCAGAGTTATTCCCTGTGTGTGATACCTATGGTCGGGTTCTTGTGTAAATGTGTTCTTCTTCTTCTTGACTACAAAAGTTGAAGGAGTAGGGAGAGCCCCGCATTGGGACTTGAATTACCTTGTAGCCCGCTTGATAGTAAATATCCCCACATTGACAACACATATATTCTTTACATAGGCTCCTCTCACAGTCCCCTCTGATAGGGTTGATATGCGGGCTAGGGTGTGAAAATTCAAGTTCCTTCTCATATGCTTCCTTTGCCCTCGCTAGTTCCTGCTTATATAAGCTCTGACTTTAGAAACTCATTTTCTTGCAAGACGTAGGCCATTGTTGGTTCTCGCTGAGAAATGATCGGTTCTTTGTGTGGCGCCTATGATCGTATTCTTGTGTTTCAGCTCCTGAATGAGTAGATGGTTCTTGTGTTTTAGCCACGGAATGGGTAGCTGGTTCTTATATTTCAGCTACTTTATTTGAGACAAATGATGTCTGGGCATCTGGTTCTTGTGTTTCAACTACTTTATTTGGAGATGTGATGTGATGTCGCAACACCCTGGGCATCGGGTTCTTGTGTTTCAGTGCTTGTGGTTGGAATAGGCAAAGATTTTGGGATTTGGAGGTTGAGGTACCTGGGTATTAGTCGGATGGGTTGGTGGTCTAGGGTAGTGGCAATAATAACTAGCCTTGATGAGGGCCTTGTTCGTTTCCCTTTGCAAAAGGGCGAAAGAAAGGAATTTGCTTTCATTTTCGTGGGGGTCTTCCTCAATGATGGGGCAGGTGGGGAAATTGTCCGCTTAGAATCATCGCTGAGAATATGAAGGCTATGAGTGGATGATTCCGGCAAGCATGGGGGTGGGCCGGTAAGTGGTAGGGGTTGGACTGGATCCGATTGGTTCAGAGGGTGGACCTGCTAGATTTTTCCGAGAGTCTCGATGGTTTTGTGGTTGCCGGCCCTCAAGATTTTAGGAATTTCAACAGCCTCTTTGGGGGTTTATAAGGGTTGTTTAGTGGAGGGTTTTATTGAGAAAAACCCTTTTGGATGAGTAGTTGACTAGACGATGATGGGTGAGTGAAAGAGTGGGATCTTTAGCCTTTCTGCAATTGTGCGCCATATTTTAAGACAACCAAGCAAATAATAAGGAATATTCACCCATCTATTATGCCGCAGTAAATGAGACAACATGACAAAATCGATGCCGGTAGACTGGCCCGCATCTACTTTGCGGTGAGGTAGTACTTGATTAATTTTGCAATCCTCCACCATGGAGGCAAAGAAGGAACCGAAGCCTGACAATTCCCGACCTTTGGGTTCAATTTATTCTTGGCGGCGTGAAGAAGTTCTGTTGGGCATTTTGAATGATATGTTTACAGCTTGAACATGGGAATGCCATTGGTGGGGAGACCCAAAACCTATGCTATATACTCTTTTGTAACTGAAATCCGAACACCTTGAACAATGGAATGGTCTTCCGTTTTGAGCCGCACTGCGTTAACTGTTCATCATAACTCGAATCGAAGTAACCGGAGTCATCCCGGTCACCGAAAAATTTGATAAGCTAATCGGGTAATGTTCTAAATGTATCGCTGCGGGCGGTTCGCCCGGTGATAACAGAAAGCCTCCCATAACTAATATCCGGCCGCGAAAATACACCGCCAAAGAGTTTGAGTAACAACTTCCACACAGAGTGATTTTTTCGAGCGACTATGCAGGAATAGTGGTTAAATACGTGAAAGGGTGGTGAAATAGGAATGGCGGTGGTGAATTCATGTGAAATGATGGTATAAAAGGTTTGATGTGTCCTCCCCTCCTGTCAAGTGAGGCTAATAATGATTTCACTTGAGGGGTCATAATGATTTGGAATCTTCCCATTAACTATAGCTTAATCAGACATATAAATTTACATACCTCACTTTACCTTTGATTCGCTCTCGCAGAACAAAATTATCATGCCCGTCCATGGTAGTTTTGGCAAGAGTCATTGCAGACTTTTGATTGTATCAAGTATTTGCTGATTGGAAGGACGAACTATAGTATGAGAACATAAAAGCTTGTTCACAGATAATGTTGAAAAGTTGGAGTTTCTGCCAATGTGAAAAAGAATGGGGCGAAATAATTGTTGGACGATGTTGTTTCATTGATGAAGAAAGTGAGGAATTACCAGACTGTAGTGTTTTGGCAATAGGGAGAAGGCTAAAAGTTGTTGTGAATGGTGTTTCAGTAATGAGAAAAATGATGAAAATTTTCTGACAATGGTGTTTCAACAACGTAAAAGAACGGCAAAACAATTGGCCGGATCTGTTGTTTCGCTGATGAAGAGAGGAGGAATTGCCGTGATCAGTGAGTGTTTGGCACAGGGAGAAGGCGAAAGCCCGTGGAATGGTGCTCTGCAATGGCGTAAATGGTAAAAAGTTGTCGACAATGGTGTTTGAACAACAAAAAGAAAAGGCAAAAACAATTGGTCGGATGATGTTGTTTCGTCTATGAGGAAATGGGGAAAGTGGTATGGGTTGTCAATAGTGATGGGGAAAAAGGTGTGGGGTTGCTGATAGTGGTTTTTTAGTAATGAAGAAAAGGGAACGAATTGTTGACAGTGGTGTTTCAAAGAACAGGAGTCGTGCGTCAATGCTGGTGTTTCAAAGATCGAGGAAATCCCCGCGTCAACAATGGTGTTTCAAAGATCGAGGAAAGTCAAAAGCAACAACAATGGTGTTTCAAAGAATAGAGGAAGTCAAAAGTAAGCCGAATGCTGGTGTTTCAAAGACGGAGGAAAATGTTGTTGAACAAGGGTGTTTCAACATCGTGAAAGCTTGTCTTTTTAAAGTAGGATCGTCCTCTCCTAGTGGCCCGCAGGCTTGATCGAGAATCTGCAAAAGTCCATTGTAACATGGTATTTCTTGACAGGGATGATTAGTAAACAAAATCTAATCTAATACTAAAGAAATTAACTTAAAAGAATTAATTGCAATGAGGGGTAGAAGCCCTCTCTAAAAAGAGGTAATGAGAATCTTCCACACATGTGGCCTTAAAACCTTGGAAATACCGGGTACGATGGAGTCGGAAGGACCATTTACAAGTAATGGTGCTTTGGAGTCATTGATTGTGAGGATCCCACTGCTCCATTGGGGAAAAGTGTCTACTGGGTATGTCCAAGTTATCTTGCACGCTAGCTTCCTTGAAATTCTTGAACCGAGAGTCATACAAAAGAGGGCCCACTACCTTTTTGGAACTTCTTGTTTTTGATAGTTTTGTCATGCCATTTTGATATTTGGTTTGAATTATGGCTATCGCTAAATGACATCTAGTCTTTTCTCCTCCAATTCATTACGCAACCCCGGCCGCCTATGCATCGGGCCAACCAAGGCTGACAACCAAAGCAACCTAAGGTTTTTATTTCAAATTCCACAGAAAGACAACACTCTTTCCAAAGACTAATTCATAGGAGAGAATCTTGTAGTATTTCCCTGTGTAGTTCTGTAGGCCCATAATTATTCCGGGAGCCTATAGGACCAATCCTTTCTATTTTCCTCTTCACCATTTTTGTGAGACTACTATATTACTTTGTTTGTGTCAATCATTCATTGGCTTGGGGTGGTATGTCGAGTCATTCTATGCTTCCACATGATATCTTTGCTGGGTGGCTTGAACCATGAGAAGTGAAAAGGAGGTCCTCCATCTGTAAATAACACCCTCTTGGTATTCCAAATTTGATGAAGATGTCTTTAAATAAGAAATTTATAACCGCTTCTTCAGTTTCTCTGTGGAGTGCCTTGGCTTCCACCATTTAGTCATGTAGTCTATGCAGACCACTATGTAAACTTTTTGATTGGATGGAGGTTGATGGGTCCCACAGTCTAAGGCTCCATCTTTCAAAATGGTCTGCTAAGTACTATCCTGGGGGTTTAATGGCATTTCATCTCTATAATTAGGTTGGCCTACTCTTTTGACAACTATCACAGCCCCTGACATATTTCTTTTGCATCTTTGAAGAGTGAGGGCCAATAGTTCCCCATCCCGAGAATTTTATGAGATGTTCTCTTATCAAGAAAATTTCCACAAGGGCTATCATGACAAGCTTTTAGTAGATCATAAACCTCATCTTCAGAATGCACCTTCTCGATTTCTTTGATCGTCCTATGGAAAGGACACTCCACTTTATCCAACTATACCGAGCACTTTGATGAATGATTCTTCTTTCTCTATGGATAGGTGTGGTGGTAACTTCCCTATAACCAAGTAGTTAGCAATGTCTGCTTACCAAGGTGAGTGAGTAGAAACCGCAAATAGATATTCATCAGAAAGGAATCATCGGTATCATCATTAGTTGTCAATCGAGAAGGAAGTCAGCAACTACATTTTTTTTTCTTGGTCTATCTACAATTGTATTATCAAATTCTGCAATAATAGTAGCCATCTCTGGGTGACTCTAGCATTTGTGATAGGTTTGTTCATTAAGTATTTGATAGCCGAGTGATCAATATGGACAAAAGTAGAATAGCCAAGTAATGTAATGTCTAAATTTGGCTAATGGCATAGATAACTCAAATTCTCGATGATCAGATAATTGAGTTCAACATGAGTCATATTCTTGTCGAAGGAAATAGATAGCATACGATGATTTTCTCATTCCAAGACAACTCCTATTGTAGTATCTAAAGACCTGAGGATATGAAAGGGAAGTGTCCAATCAGGTCCCTCTAAGAATAAATGTAGATAATTGATGTTTAAGTGTGTTAAATGCTTCCTGGCAAGTATTAGTCCATTTGAATTCAACATTTTCATTAGTAATACAAATGTGGGAGAAGCTATTTCCTGATTTTTTTGATAAATCTTCCGTAGTATCCAACATGTTCTAGAAAAATTCTTACCGCTTTGAGTTTTGGGAGTAGGAATATCCTTAATACCTGCATCTTGGATGGGTCTACCCGAATTCCTTGAGATGAGATAAACGGTCCAAGCACTATTCCTTCACTCATCATCATATGACATTTTTCCTGACTCAAGGAGAGCTACTTATATGCATCATTTGAGTACTTTCTCAAGGTTTTTGTAGTGCTTCTTCAAAAGAAACACCATAAGGAGTAAAGTCATCCATAAAGATTTCCATAGAGTCATTAAGCAAATCAGAAAAGATTCCTAAACCTGCTCTTTGGAAGATTGTTGGTGCATTACAGTCCAGTCGAAGGACTCTATACAGTTGGGTTCCCAAGGGCTAGTAAAAGTGGTTTTATATTGATCTTGAGGTGCAATTTTGATTTGTTTATACCCACTAAAACCATCTAAAATGAGAAAAAAATTTCTTCCCTCGACAAATTATCTAACACCGATCAATGAATGGTAATGGAAAGTGATCTTTGAGTGGCTTTATTTAAAGCACTATAATCCACATATACTCCATTTCCTGTTCTTTTTAGAACTATTACCAATGGGGAAACCCATTCACTGCCCTCGATATAGGATAAATAAACCCCGCATTGAGCAATTTTGAAGTTCTTCTTGAGGATTTCTCTTAAATTAGGGTTCATTCTACAGTTGAGGATTGGAAGTATCATTTAATAATCTTCCTTAATATATATATTTTGTGAGTACAAAGGTCAAGGGAAATTCCCTTCATGTCTCAGACAATCCCATGCTAATGCTTTATTTTCCGTATAACTTCATTAATTGTTGTGTTTCAAAGATCTGGCCGATTAGGTTTATGTTCGGTTTCCGCTGTGTTCAATTTCGACCCGTATGCTTTTGGAGGAGATGGTGCTAGATGTTTGAGGTGGGATTTATGAATTGATGTTTTCTTGATTATTAGACTCTAACAGTGCAGTTAATTTATTATGTGTTTCTGGAGTTACATAGGAGGGTTCGCAAATGAAATTATTAATTATTTCATCCTTGGTAGAGTCTTTCAAGCTTAGAGCTTGTCCGATAGTCAAAAGGGGTTGAGTGGTTGATCATCAAAAATCTACCCATACAGAATTAACATTATTAATCAAGGGTGTAGCAAGAGGGTAGAGGGTAAGATGTTTAGTTTCAGAACTGCTTGAATTTGTCATTGAACCTGATCTACAACCGATAAAAGCATCCGGCTGTGGTTAAAGCCTAACAAAATTAGAGGTAGGGTGCCCCCAACTTTGTTTTGGGTTGTAGTACCACAAAGTCAACTGTATAATTCCAGGATTCTACCTGAGATATATTGAGGTCTTCAATGATTCCTTCTAGTTTAATTGTGGATTGGTCAACCAATTCTAGGATAGTAGGTGTGTCTCCTCTGACTTCATTTTGTAGTTGTATTAGTTGTAAGGTTTCTAGAGTCATGATATTGATAACGACACCTAAGTCTACCAGAACACGAGGGATTATCGCTTCCAACTTGTACTAAAACAATAGGTGGCTGTGATCACCATATTTAACTGGGGAGCTTTACCTAACATTAGTTCAGACAAATCACCCATAACATGGACTATGACGGGATCCTTAATTTTCCTACCAGCTTTTATCAAATGTCTCGCAGATCATTCCGACATAGATTGAAAATTACCGGAGTGCTTGTAGTAGAGGAATTTTTACATATAAATTTTGTAACTCCTCTAGAAGATTGAAGGCTGGTAGCTCAGGCATTTTGTTCAAGGCTAAACGCTCAGCAAATGGTGGTTTTGCTATTTCAACAACATTGTTAGAGGATGATTGTACCTCTTCTCAGTACATCATGTTTTTCGCTTCCCTATCAAGAGGTAACATCAACTATGGTGGGTTCCATTCTCCCGCATCGTAAATGAATATCGCTGCATTGCATAGGGAGAAGAGAAAGGGTAGGATGGTTATAAATATCAATACACCCAGATAGCTTCATTATTTAAGCTAGGGTTAGGTTGGTACTGCAGCCCAGGTCTCGGCCATTTAATTGTTCTGGGAGTACCCACTGGCAAGGAGAGTGGTTGTAGGAATTCAGGATTGAGGTAACTGATTTTGGAAGGGGGCTTGTTGTCCCCTCCACCCTTGATTCCATTTGTTCTATATGGTTGTTGTTGTTGTGGAGGCTACCATTCACATTGGATGGATCAACAACAAAGGGTGGGTTAATTTAAGGTTGCATGGGTGGTAATTCATTTGATTAGGATATTGCATTTGATTGTTGTGGGGGTAACCCATTTGATTGAAAGAAGGATAATTATTCCAATGATTAGAAGATGTAAATGACATGTTAGGATTCATACCTTGTCCCCACTGTTTCCATTGCCTTCTCTATGTCAACAGACAGACAACTTCAACTTCTTCATCCATTGGTTGTAATGTCAGCTTTGATCCCTCGTAAAGATGGACATTGTTGGGTTTCATGATCTTTATCACGATGGTGCAGATTGGCTTTTTGTCCAATGGACATTTCCTCCGTGGGTGCTTGTCTCTGCATTATTGAGAAACAACAAAAGATGGACATATCGCCGCTTCTTCTGCTTGTTTCTTTTTAATCTGCATGGTGTTAATTTGTGAGGCAAAAAGAGCTTAACATTTCCAGTTTTAAAACCTTCAAGTAAATTACCTATCTCTGCTCTTTTTTCTCCTTAATCGTTGATTTTTGGTCTCTTGAAAATGTGGTGTCCATGTTGCTTGATCTATTTCTTGAAGCTCCTCTTGAACATCTTTTGCATAAATTATCAATTTAATCGTATGATTCCTTAGATATTTCCCATTTTCCAAGCATATTCAACATATCTAGACAATCATCCCTTACTCCTTTAATAATATAGTTTTAAGAATGCCTTTACTTACATTGGGGTGACTGGATCTTTTGTAGATTGTAATCGTAACCTTTCTACAAAGTCTTCCAGATTTTCATCCTCTTCTGCATCATCTTAAATAGCTCCTCCCTCTTTTCTCTTGTTTGACAATAGTCTCCGTATTTGTTCGACACTGCTTCATTTGGTCCCATGTTGTATTTCATACGGCCTCCAAGACTCATAAATCATCTTAGTGCATTTCCTTTTAGTGTTGCCGGAAATACTTTTAATTTTTGAGCATTGGAAACGAATTCATAACTTCGTGATAATATATCAAACTCAAAAAGGAATTCATCGTGATATTTTGAAGACAAACCATGAAAATTAGGTAGTGTCAGAGTGGAATGTTCTTCATGGGGGCTGTCCTCTAGGAAGATCACCAATAGGAAACCCTAACGTAGAAAAAGAATTTTCACCTTTTACCTCTCCTTCAGGACTTGCCTCGTTTCTTCGCGGATGCAATTCTTCATTGTGTACTCATCCATGTTTTCTTCTGTATGCTCCCCTGCTGTACTTGCTCTGTCCTCGATGTCTACTACTGGCTTATGGATTGTCTCTGGGCTCCAAAATTCTTTTCCTGTTCCAAAATCTTCTTGGATTGAAGGCTGGGAGTTTTGTTTTTTAAGGTTTGGTCGTTGAGCAACAAATTCAGATTTTGATATGATTTCATCAATGCAAGTCTTTCTTCCTCCTTTTCCTTTCCCCGCCACCAGAGGGGTCGTCTTTGGGGTCTCCGCATCCTCTTATGCAATCTTTGTATCTGAAAAACATATATGCTTTTGAAATCTATAATTACCCTCCCCGCAACGACGCCAAAAATGTTGGTCATCATAATTACTTCTAATTAATTTAAACAATCAAGTGCTACATAAATTGTCAACCCGCAGTTTGTTTATTTCAAAGATAACCATGCACTATATATGCCTAATTCCAAGTGCCAACCTAGAGTTGTAGTAAAGGAAACTATATTAATCACACACTTGCCTTGAATAAATCAAGTTCTGATTTGAATTACAGAAAGCAACCTACCTATTGTAGAGCTTAAAGAGATGATCAATCTAAAGAATCATAGATTACATTAAATAACAACTGCAATGTGAAAGAACAACTATTCTACAGAACCAAAGAATAACATGACCCTATTCCCAAGAAGGAACCTACATCTTTGCTTCGACAACACACTTCATGAAAACATTAATGCATTGAAGGCTAGCTATATCTAATCAGAGAACAGAACCCTTAATCCATTCCATTAAGAAGGGACCCTTACACCGGCCTCCTCGACATAACACATCGTGAAAATAATTGAGAGTTGACTACTTCTAAAAGAGAACAGGACTCTAATTCTTTCCCTTAAGCAAGAACCTTTAGCACCAATCTCTAATTAGCACACTCATTAAATTCATCAATAATGAGTGCTAACTAAAATGATTATCAATTATCCAAGCATGAACCACATGAAAATAATGTAACATTCAAAAAACTAAAGTTCTTAACAAGACAAATTTCAGTAGTGTTTCAACAAAGAAGAATTCATTAAAGTAGTGTTTCAACAAAACATAAACTAATCAAGGCATAAACAAAAATCACACTAACACGCCATGAATTAACGGGTGAATCTTGTGAAGAAGTTAGGCCCTCCCTTCTCACAAGAAGATACTCCCTCACGAGACCTAAAATGAGAAGGATGCTCAAAACGATCTTTTATTCATCTATCAATGTATCATATTACAATATGAAATGAAGTACGTCCCTCTCTCTGAAGATTTCTCAGTACATAAAACTCGAGATCCTTTTGAATGATGATTTACTCTTATTTAAATAGGAGAATCCTCTCAATACAATCGATCATCAAATTAGCGACGATATCCGAGTCCCATTCTTAGTCGTGATCAACTTTCTAAACCAAGAGGATGTCCTAGTCTCCGCAATGTATCGCTATTACAAGTGTCAATGAGGTGCTGCCGCTACTACTGGAGTAATGCTTCTTCTTGTTACCGCCAAGCATGTTGTTCCAGCATCGCAAATCGCGGGCTGTTTCTGCCATGATTTGCGCTCACTGTTTCAACACTTCTCGTGTAGCAACGATGGTTGATGCTTGGCTTACGCTATGGCCGCTATAGTCAATCAGGTGAGTTGCCGCTGACTACGTGACCGTGTAATCCACTTCCTTATGTTTCAACATCGTCGATCATGGACTGTGTAACAAATTCCTATGTGTTTCAGCATCGGGCCGACTATGACCGTGTAACAACTTCGTTTCCAACAACATCACACCATGGACCTGTAACAATTTCTGAATTGTTGTTTCAACAAGCCTCAAATGCTAATCTGCAGCTTGAACTGTTTCAACACTTATACATTTTAATCAATGGTTGGCACGAGAGTAATGTGAAATTATATGAAAAATGTGATGTCATATAGTAAAGAGAAGAGATGTTATATACCTTTGGAAAGATAAGATAAGTGATAATATGAGTTTAAATATGAGTGATCAAGAGTGAGAAGGGTAAAGTATGGGCAAAAGGTACATTGCGGTCCTAACATACCTATTCTCGCTTTTCCTCAATTGCAAAACTATTTTAAAGGAATTAAAATCACACTCAATTATATCCTCCAAATGGCCATAGTACCTATTCTCAGTTTCTTTCGGATTTCTGTCACTTCTAGAGGAAATGTTGGTGACCTTAAACACTGCAGCTATCCCACAATCTGAGGTTTTCATCTTATCATCCAACATTTTGATACGAAATTTACGACCATTACACCACATATCCTTGTGATGTTTCAACTGCAACATGGACAACAAGTAAAAAATAAATTGTAAATTAATAATCCTCATATAGGACTTACTAAATATATATTTCAATAATTAAACAAACCAAAATACATTGAAAAATTGGGAAAAAACTAGGAAAATGTGGGTGACAAATTTAACTTGCCTGTTTATCTTTTAAACCAAAGGCTAAATCAACTTCCCTTGATGTAAGATCAGGAAATTGATCTCAATGACGATGCATTGTTTTAATCATCTTACTCACCCCTTCCCATGATAATCTACCGAAATATTCTTCAGTATATTCTATCCAGTGCTCCATCCAATCAAGGTTGTTTGCAATGTATAAATGTAAAGCATCCCACTCTCAAGCAACTATATGATAGCATAACAATTTAATATCATTAATTAGTTATTGTTAATAAATGAATAATTTAATAGATGTGTAATATATTAAATCTACGTCAACATCTAATAATTACCTTTCACAGTCCTCATTTTACCTTTCCCCAATAGGACCTCCCCTTCAAATTTGTTGATAGAGTCAAGATGCCAAATGCGAGGCACATTCATATTTTCTGCTAATTTAGGTAGATATTGACTAATATACACCATTCATTGATATACCATATATCCCTCAACCATAGAAACCTTCGGACATGCTCTTTGTCTAACAAAAGCCTTCAGTGACTTCAACTGCCTCTCCACCATCCACATCGACCTTGTGTGTACTGGTCCACATAATTCAATCTCCTCAACTTGGTGTATGAGGTAGTGTTCTTGTGCATAGAAAAATGCAGGAGGTAGATATTGTTTCATTTGACACATTAGTCGAGGAATTTCTCTCTTCCAATACCTTATATCTTCTTTATGGATTTCTTTTGATGATAGCCACCTACAAATGTCAATGCAATAAAAAAATATCAAGGCATACATAAATTTGCAGATAAAAGATAATAAAAGTTCCAATACAAATCACATAAGAAGTACATTTTCCGTATAAAACAATACTTACCTCATGTATTTGCCAAGTACATAAATAATTTGTTTTATGTTGTTGTCAAAGTCATATGGGAGAGATAAGGGTAGAACATATTGTAACAAAAAACAAATAATTATTATTTGTTTCCAAAAAATGCGTACCAATAAGAAAATATATTATAACCTACTAATTACCTTAATGAGTGTATGCCAGTCATGTGTTTTAACCCTGCCAAAATCACCTTTTTTAGTTGAGATATTTTGTATGTTCGACGAAAACCCCGTCGGAAACCTAATTTTTCGAATGACCTCTTTTACAATATTGCTCTGTTGCTCCATCAATAACCAAGGAAGACTAGTATTTTGTTCATGACCATCACCATTAGAATTAATAATAACACTTTGCAAGGCGTGATTAGCTTCTCGGATGTCACAACAAATC